>JAQQAE010009138.1:0-14783 GCA_029823295.1 Pseudamia nigra
TTAAAACTAAGAAGTGCAATACACTCAGGCAAAAGTTGAAGTGCGGGCCATATTCTATTATATTTTTAAAAATTCTTACAGGCCAATTAAAAATGGACCGCCGTAGTTTGGACACCCCTGGATTAACTTCTCCTGTAACAGGGCTGCTTATTATAGATTGTCTTCTGTATCTGTACTGTGAGAAGCAATGACTTTGTTAAAAAGTGCTATTCAAGAACATATGAGTTCCTTGCATATAGCAGTCTTTATGGGAAGAAAAGTCAACTAATTAAAAGATCTGGTACTTCATGAGAAATATTGAAAGCATTATGCAGTATGTTCAATACCACCAGCTCACATTGTTCTTTATGGTATGACTGTTGACGTACACAAAAATGCATGCATCTTTTTCACTTCATTTAATTAAGACTTCATCACATTATTAGAGAACAAGGCTGAGTTCAGCCACTTGTTTTCACTAGGTTTAAAAGACAGAAAAAACTGATTTACTTTTTAAAAAAAAATCCAAACATGCCTGACAAATTCAGACTTGAGTGAATGAAGAAACTGCAATGAAACGAAACACTATGCATCCAAAAAAAGAGAAAATGTTATGACAAGTAAAACGGTTATATGAATTCTATACAGTGGCATCAGCAGTAACTCGATGTTAACATTATTACACTTTATTAATACACAAACCTGGTGCCGGGAATCGTAATTGACCATGGAGTCTTTTGATTGGGTCGACAATTGGTTCATTATTTCCTTCATTTGTGTCTGGTTTCGTCCATTTTAATTCTTTTATTCAGTTATTTTGTTTTTTCATTTTAGTGAATGTTATTGGTTATTTTATTAAGTTTTTTTGTTATCATTTTCTGACATTTAGTGATTGTTTTGTTGAGTGAGCTCAACAGTGATTACATTTTTCCTGATTTTCCCAGAATCCCCGTCCCCCCCGCTGGATCACTGTTACTTTCCAGACAAAACGGATAAATATGAATATATTTTATTTTATTTTAATTTCTCCTTGCCGCTTTCTCTATGGGCGCAGCCATTTTGTTGAGTCATATGGCCAGTGACCTTGTTGGAGATGCATAGACAGCTCTGATTGGCTTGTTTTGTACCATGTTGTCAACGTGACGGATTCCCAGGAGATGAGAAGATTGAAGCCGGTTTTGGTCAAAATTATAATGGGGACACGATTTAAATTATGTTCAAGTGGACATGACTTGTAGAGAAGGACGACAACGGAGATTACTTGTCATACATCAGAAAAGCACAAACGCCAGGTAAGTTTTGAGGCATCAGGAAGAGTCGGCCTGTTGGGGTGCAGATGTGTGGTGCGGGTAGTTATCCCCAACAAAGTTTACATCGCCTCGCTCTCTAGAGGTGGCACAACGGAGTACGCTACTTTATACAGTGGTACTCCGGCTAACTAACGTTTCTTGTAACAAAATATCCGGGTAGCAAAGAAAAAATCGGCCAAAAATTTGAACCGGCTAATGGGAAAAATTCGGGTAACACAAGAGATAGACCCGGAAGTGAACGGTCACCCAGATATAAACAGTCAACACAATAACGTGAAAGCTCCCGCGGGATGTAATAAGCTGAATGCTAACCACGAGTAGCTCGATGTCTCTGCTACAGAGCTGCCTGCTCCTTAACAATGCTGTGGCCTGGGCGTCAGGCTAACAACAGTAGCCGTAAACACACTGGAGCTGTGTTTACAGCTATGGACGCATGCGAACACACAGCAGACAAAGACCCAGTGTCCACTGACACACGCTGCAGGAGGACATTCACCACTGCCAAGTCATATGCCAGGGTAAAAATACATTCTAAATCATTTTTAGAAATCTTTTCATGCATTCCATTTCAGATAATTAACGTAACTTCCTTTTCAAATAATAATGAATAAATGTGCACATACAGGTGTGCAATACATACTTTATATGGGAGTTTTCGCCCGTCCAGAATAGATTAATTCGTTTTTCATTTATTCCTATGGAAAAACTGGCACCGGCTAGCGATCGTTTTGGCCAATGAATGTGACGCCACAACGGTTTGCATTTGTTAGCTGGAGTACCACTGTACCAATATTTTAGCGCTACAATGGAAAGGGGCTGTTGTATTGTTTTGTAAGTGACGTGAATTAATTTAGGTGACTTTTTTACACCATTGAGGTGGATCACATGAAAGAAAGCTACGATGGAAGGCTACGTAGATTAAACTGTACACAACAATAGCATGGTGTAAAAAATTACTCACATGAATATTTGTATATTCTATGAAGTATTCTCTGAAGTATTTGCTAAATAAAATATTTGAGTGTACTTTACAGAAAGGGGATACATATTTTGGCAGACGGAGACACACAGCTTGGTTTAAAAAAAAAAGTTTCCCCTGTATCATTTTTGGAAGGAAAGACGAAGTCACCCAGGTTATTGGACGTACTCTGAAGTATAGCTAATAACTCGTATTCCTCCGCCACTGCTCCTCTGCGCTGCGTTCTAGAGAGGGAGAATAATTGGTGCTGCATTTTCCAATGGGCTGGAATTTCTAGTATTCAGTTTTGATTTCATTTTCAACATGTTCAGTTGGTCCTGGTTGGTGAACAAGTACGTATTTTTCATGTATTTGTAGTCTTTGGCCTTTAGCTTATTTACATTTTGTGACCCAGATGTCCATACAATGTATAAACAAATCTTAAAACCTGATTCTATTCACAAGTGAAAAAAAAATACTGCATAAGACAAATGACTGATTAAGTGCCAAGATATTCTCATTTTGGTTGTACTAATCTCACAAAGAAATATGGTCTCATGTTTTATCTGACTTTCACCATTGCTCACAGATCCACAGGAAGATGTTTTCTTTTGTAGAAGAGGGCTTTTTAGAGCAAATCTGATATGTTTGAAGGTAGTGTTAATTTGATAAAGATTGAAGTTTAAATGCTGTAAATCTGTCATCGTTACTGGTGCTCCTTTTGCCATTGGGGGTTTTGATATTTCTGGCAAATATCCATATTTTAGCAGCTCCAGAACAGGTACCATGGTGACCTTGACCTAATTTGCATATTTAATGAGGTCACCAAATCATCCTTTGAATTCTAGTGACCTAGCCTTTCGTGCTAGGGCTCTGAATTTTTATATTATCTACTAGGTGCCCAGCAACAACCTGCAGTATATCACATGACCTGATCTTGACCTTGACCTTGAAGATCTGTACAGTTTGAAAGTTAATTTGTGAATTTTTCTTTGATGTACATTTTTTGTAAAATATAAAGCCCTTCAGTGGGGGTTTGCCGATTCACCGCTTTCTTATTGCTCAGATTATTTCCAGTTTTGTCATTGTCTCTAGTATTTTGTTCATTTACTTAGTACAGTGATAGATATTTTCAGCTTACAAAATGAGCTGTATAATGGATGTGTCTCAGTTTGTGTCTGTAGCAGACACCACTGGTCTTGTAGAGATCCTAATATGTATTGAGTGGTGTGTTTATATTTGTATGAAAATAGAATTCTCTATAAAAATGTGCCTACCATACGTACTGTAGATAAACTTGCTTATATAAGCAGTGATTATGGTGATGTATGGTAAGAGCTGTTTGACTGGATGGAATGCTTGCAGTGATTTGAGAGAACAGTCCTGTCTGTATGAAGCAGACAATTGGCACCTGAGATGCTGAGGTCATATTCAGACAAATAATGTATTGGCTCAATATGTTGTTGTCACAAACTGCCGCATTCAGCACCTCCAGAATCAAGTGTGGGTGTGTTTGATGTCAGTAATGTATGCTTTTACGCCCACCATGAGGATTGCCCTTCCTTAACAGTAGGCAGTATAGAGTATGAATACAGAGAAATGAATTGAATCATTGTGGCAGCAGGAGTGTGGGAGAGCACTGGAGGCCGGGTGGTAGAGAGAAGCTGGGGATGCTTGGAGCAAAGCAATTCCTCATTGTGGCCTCTACTGCTCTGACAGATGGAGAAAAGGGCAAGACAAAGAGGGCTCACAAGAACAAAACCAGTAGACATGAAAGAAGCGAGTAGCAGAAGAGAGGGAGAGACCCTGACAAAGATGGAAAAGCCTGGAGTCGAGACCTCTGTCCGATCAGGGAGACAGAGACCTAATGAAAGACTCCAACACCCTCGACACCCACTCACCTACCTGTTCTCGCTTCCATTCTTTTGGGGTTTTATTTGCCAAGTAAATAAAGGGTGTATTTTTCCAGCGAGTATCCCCACTGCTCACTGATTGATCTCCAGCCAGTAGTAGAATTTAGACTCAGCCTGTTTATTCTCTAACATTCTTCCTTGAACCTCTGACTCGTTCTCTTTTTACTTTTTCACTTCTATGTCATGCCTACAAAAGAGGCAGAGGCAGCCGTAAGATTAAAGAAACCATTTGAGACCCTAAAGCAACTGGAAAATGGGGAATGGGAGAAGTTGAAGTCTAATATTCTTCACAGAGGTGCCTCTTAAAAAGCTTCTGACCCCTGATTTTCCACTGGAGCTGCTCTTTGTACACAGTAGTTGCACTACATGAATGTGAAGCAAGGTAAAATTGTACATGTTCACTCAAAAAGAGAAGGTTAAATATGTTTTGTCTTTGATTTCATTTACTCTGTGAGGTCACAAGTTACAATGCAGATTTGGCTCAGCAATTTGTAATTGAATAGTTCTGCATGAACTACAACACTGTTTAGGCCCCAAGTGTAAGGGATATCTCTATGTCGAGCCCTTTTTCATCCATCCTTTGTTTTGTTTTCAAACCGTGTTCTGTTACTCATATGAACAGCTGGTGACGCCACTCTCTCTTTGTCCTTACTTATTGGAATGGATGACAAGGGCATAAATAATTTACTTTTGCTGGTTATTTCTCTTTCTGTCTCACTGTATTCCTCAAGCTTTCCATCCTTCTTCTTTTGATTTTACTGCTTTTTTTGCAGTTGTTTTTCAGTTGTGTTTCTAACAATAATGGAAGAATTCCTAAACATGTCTCTCAAGTTTAAAAGCTGTGTTTTCTTTCACTGATTTTACTTCACCTGAAAAAGAATTATTGAGGTAAACATTTATTTATATATATATATATGTGTGTGTGTGTGTGTGTGTATGTGTGTATTTGTGTGTGTGTATATATATATATATAAAATGTCATACCGCATTTATTTACAATTGCTGCAAAAAATACAGGGAAGAGTTCAATAGAAAACAAAAATAAAATGCATACACAACATTAATCAATGTGTCTCTTTCTGGTTTCAGTACTTGTAGTTTTCTCTGAAGGAAGTCCATCAGCGTTGCTATTGATTGTCAGCATTCAATGATTTTTCCCTCACCTTGTTTTCCTCAGTTTTTGTTCATTTGTAAATCTTTCCACTAACACAGGCTGATCTACAAAACATGCTTTTGTTCAGCACATGCACTGAAACAGTTTCTCCTTTATGTTGCTGCATAGCTCACCATTGAGCCCTAACTAAAGCTGCATCGAAGGGTGGAGTACAAAGGATTGTTGTCATGGTGGAAAAACAAGGATGTGATTGCAGCAGAGAAGAAGCAAAGCATGTCACTTTCTAGAAATGTGTTTGATGAGGTCTTTGAGTCAGAGTGCACATTTTTTGAAGTCCGAGAGCCGCAATGTTCAGAGTGGCCTCATTTTTGTTTGTATCAAACATTATACAAGAAGAACAGAATATAATGATTGTTATTTAAACTTACAATGCAGATAAAACTGGTGGAAAAAGGAGACATCAGATCACATCTGTCATTTACAGTTTCAAACCTCGTCTTTGTCTACAGAGTCCATGTGAGGAGGACAGATAAAGTGGGGACAGAGGCAGCCTTCCACCCCATAGAGGAGTACATGCTACATGTTGAGGAGCAGTTCCAACATCTGGCCAGACGTGTACATGTTGACAAGAAACGTGTTTACCTGGCCACCGACGACCCCTCCTTGCTGCAGGAAGCCAAGACTAAGTCAGTATCCTGGGTTGTGTTGTAATTGTGTCTTAATGTGTGACTGAGTATTAGGGGTGTAATGGTACGCCAAAAATCACAATTCGGTACGTAACTTGCTCCTAAGGTCACGGTTCAGTTCGTTTTCAGTATGGGAACAAAGTGCAAAACATAAAACTGCTTATCATTTTGTGTAACAGGAACAGCTTTAATGACATTTATAATGAAACATAAACAGCAATTTGCTAGTGGTAAATTATCCAATAGATACGAAATTGTGTGGAACAACTTAAATATTTTCTTTTTAGGAAAGTGCAACATTAATTTGCCTTGTTTTTAGGAAATGAACGACATAATTTGTTATTGTTTTGGCTCGATTTAAACAGTCCAGGAGTGCCACTGGAGCCTGTGTTTGCACTTTGCTAGGTTTTGTCGTGCTGCTCTTATATTCACGTTGGCATGGTGCCATTTCAAATGAGTAAACAAGTTTGATGTACTGCCAGCCCACTGCTTTCGTCTTTTGTCTGTTTACATGTTTCACGTAGAAGCCAAAGTCTTCTCCTTAGTACTTGCCATGACATCCCGTAACCAAAGTGTAGTGTATTTGTTTACAGAGTAGGCATGTGGCTGTGGACCAAGGCAGTTTCTGTCCCTAATTCACTATGTTCCGTGTGGAAACTCAGTACACCTCTCTATCATACCAAAAAATCAGAATTCAAATACATGTACCTTTACACCCCTACTAAGCCCAACTATAACCTCATGTTTATCATGCTATCTTTTCCCGTCCAGGTATCCAGACTACGAGTTCATCAGTGATAACTCCATCTCATGGTCAGCAGGCCTTCACAACCGCTACACTGAGAACTCGCTGAGAGGAGTCATCTTGGACATCTACTTCCTTTCACAGACAGACTTCCTGGTCTGCACCTTTTCTTCACAGGTCAGTCCACTCATCACCTCTTTCCCAGCCAGTTTGTTGTGATTCAGCAGGTGCAGAACCAGCTCCCAGCCAGGAAAACCTATAAAGTGGAGTTATACTTTTAAAGTGTTTATTCGTTTTTTCAGTGAGTATCTTTGTTGTATAGTATGTTTGCAATCTCCACCGAGGAGATTTGTGCTGGAATTGGTTTGCGTCTGTCTTAATGCAACTTCCTGTAAAAAAAAAAAAAAAAATTGGATGAAATTTTCAGGGAAGGTCTGAAATGGGATAAAGAAAAAAAATAAAGGTTTTGATGATGAGCTGTTTCTCAAGGTTCATTTGCTGTTATTCAACATGTTAGATACGCGATAGAACAAAATCTATTTCTTAGGTCAGCATTGAAAGTGTAGTCGTCGCACTCTAGCAGTTGAATGTAGTCGCACAGCGGCTCCTCAGCTGCCGACAGCTCCTTCTGGATGTAGGATTTTGCAAAGTTTACCACAGGTGTCTGGTTAGTTTGTTGGAATTAGTGTAGTTTACTAAATAGCTCCATCTGGTGTTGTCAGATGAATTGAGTGACGTTTACAATATTTATGTGTAAGTAGTTCTGATTTATTTTGAGGAATGGGACTAGTTTTACATATCGTCCCTGTTTGATGTCTCAGGAACATTTTGACAAATTGTTGCATATTTTGGCATAAACCTTCATGCAAGATGCAAAGTATAAGTGATCAGATTTTGGTGGCCATTGAGATCACCGCAACCTCGCAAAACAAATTTTTGGCCATAGCAGCTGTATTTTGCATGATTAATCTGCATGAACACATTATGATGTAAAGATACTCGAATGATCTGACAAAATGTGAGCTTCTTAGTCATTTATTGTGAGAAAAAGCCTGATTTATAGAAGCTGGAAAAGGTGGGGTGAAAGATTGCACGATATTAAATATGACCTACACACCCATTGTTGCCCCATGTGGTGCAAAGGTAACCTGTAATTCCGTTTCATTTTAGGTAATTGCATTGTGTTCATAGCAGCTTTAAGAGTCTGTTTCTGGGGAATGCAGTTTTATTTTAATTTCTGTTTTTTCACCAATAGTTCTAGTTCTTGGTATTTGTCAACTGCATTAAACCTGCAGAATCACATCAAGCCTTTGATGGTCCATAAACTGCTTAGCTGAGGGACTAGAGTCCCATTTCTCATGATGGAGACCAAATAAAAGTTTGTGAGCAAGCATTTCCAAAAAAGCCCACATGGATGTCAGTATAAGTTTGCAAAAAAGAGAAAATGTATAAACACCAGAACTACTACCACCACATTCATGATGATGTGAAGGGGCATGCCTGGAATTCTAATGATTGCTTACTTTAGAACAGAAAACCACAAAATGATGGAAATAATTAGCGGTTATCTGAATTAAATGCATAATAAGTGGGAAAACTAAGAGAACAGAGATGACTTACTTTAAGACCCTATTTTTTAAAGTGGGTAATTGCCTGCTAATAAAATTTGTGGAGATTAAAACAAAACCTCATGTGGAGTATGAAGTGGGGGAGTAAATAAAACAAGGTCAAATCAATAAAAGTGTGTTTGTGAAAATGCTGTACAAAAAACAATTATCAAGTGACAGTTGGTCACAAGAATCAGAACCACTTTAATAATTGCATCCATGTGATTGTCAGCTACTTCACTGTCCAATTCACACTCACATGTTTAAAGGCATTCAAGCGATTTACTACACCTTTGGTATTAAAATGGCATTGTCGACTTTTATTCCAATCATGTCAGCTTTTTAAGTGCGCTTTTATAGCCAGTTATAACATAGAGTGGCTGGCTTCCTGCCAACCCTAAAAATAATGTGCGAGCCACATAATTCCTGTTCATTCTGAGCTTTTAAACACTCTACAAGCATCTGACTTGAAGGATCTGATTTAGTACTTTTCATCCCTCTTTCAACAGGATTGAAATGAATTTTATGTTTTATAGTTTGGTCCACTCTGTGTATGTGTATTTACTTTTCTCTTCAACATTGCTTTTTAATTGAAAATAACCAATTTTGCATGTTTTAGGTCTGCCGTGTGGCCTATGAGATTATGCAGACACTGCATCCAGATGCCTCCTCTTTCTTCTACTCCCTCGATGACATTTACTACTTTGGAGGTCAAAACGCCCACAACCAGATTGCCATCTATCCCCACCAGGCGCGCAACAGCGAGGACATTCCCCTGGAGCCCGGTGATGTGATCGGCGTGGCCGGCAACCACTGGGATGGATACTCGAAAGGCATCAATCGCAAACTGGGCCGCACCGGCCTCTATCCTTCCTACAAGGTCAAAGAGAAAATCGAGACCGTGAAGTATCCCACATACCCCGAGGCAGACAAACTGCTCAACTCTCAAAAGAAGTAAAAGAAGAAATGAAAAAAAAATAGTGGAAGAGAAATACGCAGACTCCGATTCCAGGGAAGGAGGCTGCTTTTGTACAGATGAGAGAGGCGTACTTAGTGCGCTAAGCTGAGAAGAAAAGAGAAAAGCCTGAACCCAGGGGTGATACGAATAAGAATGCACTGTGTGTTTGTGTGACAGCGCGCGCGTGTGTGTATGTATGCGAGCAGAGTGTCTGTGTGTGAGTGTGCACTTGTGTAAATGCCTGTGCATATGTCAGGTCATGGAAGACTTGCACCCTACCACTACTCCCCTGCCTGGCGCGCTGAACGTCGGGTCTGTAGAGATGTAGACATGAACATTGATTTTAAATAAAGCAAGAAAACAATTAAAATCTACACAACTGACCAAGCTCGCTCTCCCAAGAACACAGTCTGGGACTACTGTAAAGACTGCACACCCCAGAGTGAACTTTGAATCAATGACTGGAAAAAATGACAAACTGGAAAAGTGTTTTCATTTTTTATTTAATTCTTTTAAGTGGTTTTGAATCTAACCTTGCCTTTTCCTCCTATTATTTTAATTTCTTCTTTCATTTACTGAATGTACTGTATCCCCTTCTTGCCATGCTCACCCCTGATGCCCCCCTGCTGTTCCACTCATGTTCACTGTGCTTCCTCCTCATCTCTACATGTGCAATTATTTTTAAAATACCATATTGTGCTTTTTATCAAGTGTTTTGAATGGTCTTAATTTCGTGCATATGGGGCTTGTGCATTGTATACTGTACAGTGTGCGTTTGTATGTGAGAGAGCGAGAATTGACGAATGTGTGCGTGATCAAGTGTACTTTTAAAAGTCTAAGGGGCCATGTCACGACCTGGTGCCTGTTATTGGTGAGGAGTGTTTCTTTTTGTTTTTTATTTCTCACTACCAACTCCCACCCGACTGAATAGTGTTTCTGTGCGACTGTAGACTGGTGGTGATGGTGGGGACTGTCCTCAGCCCCAGCACTTCTTGGAACAACAGTTAACTCCAGTGACCGCCGCTGGTGACCTCTTGTGAACAATGGTAAGATTATGTGGAGTCTGGAACTCATGATGCACGCACACACCTATAGGAGCCGTCCCGGGGCTCACCAAAAAGGCACTCCACTGAGATAACGTCTTTTTTTGGCATCACTGCTGTCTGTTTGTCCTCCTTTTACTTTTTTTTTTTTTTTTTTTATTTCACCATTGCTGTTTTGAAAATAAATGAGGAAAAATAAGCCTATGTTTAAAAACGATAATGCTATATCATGTCAAATCCCCGTCATGAAGGCTTTTTTTCATAACTTATGTTCTTGGGCATTGTCTTTGATAACCACAGATCGAATAAACTTGAGAAACCAACACAGCACTTTTCCCTCCGTCTGATTCTGTTCACCATCTGCTCCTCATCTCTTAACAGGCGACACCTGCACATTCAATCAGGCTGAACACGAGTCAGCTGCAATACACACATTCCTAAGTGAGAATCGTTGCTTTTTATATTTGAAGTGTTCGTTTCCTGAAGGGTATCCATCTATTTTTGAAGAGTGAAAGTCATTACGAGAAGTTCATTTTTTTGATTGCTTCATAAAAATGAGGACCTTGTCTCTAAAATTGGTATCATTTTGGCATTCCAGGATTGAAGCTGCCTCGCTCACATCAAAAGGTATCAGTGGTTTGTTTTATAAATCATTCAGTGGGCGAGAATTTCAAGTCATTCCAGAGGAAAATCTCTTCAATCTGCGTTTGATTTACATTTCAAACTTCAGACCAAGATCAGTACATCCAACAGACATTACCAGTATTCATCAAAATATTCCTTGTGACAGCAACATGACTCTTCTGCCCCAAATACCAAACATTTGACAATACTCCCCATGGAGCGACATCGCAGGTACAGCAGGGAAGTGTCAGTTGACTTCCTGCTCTCGTCTCATGTCCTACTTCCTGTGCGCTGAAATCGTTTATGATCTCGTTCCCATTGTCTTATTTATGGGCTGTCTTGTTATGTTCATACTCAGAGGGGGGTCACTGTAGCTTCATTACAGATCCCTCTTTAATTTCACTGCTGATCTGCATGCTTCGTTGGACACCCATAAGGAAGCAGGGATGAGCTTTTTTAGTGTTTGCAAGGGAGAATAATAGTTTTATTGCTTTTCCCCCACTGCCTGACAATTCGTGAGCAATTTGGCCTGCACTGACAAAGCATTCACAGTCCACATGCAACATACAGCAGTTCACTGAACATCTCTTTTCACTAGGAAGGAGTACGGTACCCCATGGGTTTTTTAAATGCACAAGCTAACCGTAGGGCACTTTAATTAAAATACACTTGTTACCCTCACAGTGGTCTGGAACAGTCATTTAAAAGAGACACTAGTTCACTTAATTTGTCTGTTGATTGTGATGGAGAGCCTCCACATTTCTTTTTTTCTTCTGAAATGTAATTTGTTCGGTTTTTTTTTTTTTTTCACCTGGCTAGACCCATATGTCTCTGAATACAAGAGCAGTTGGAGAAGCAAATCTTATATAAAAGCATTAGACTGTGAAAATACCTCCATGAAAGTTTTATTAGCAAAATGTAAAAGCAGTCAATAAAATAAAATGGTCCCTACTCATACGTATATACTGTATATATTTTTTATGTATTCATATTTCTACTATATTAATGTGTTACTTTTTACAGTTGATTGTTCTTCTGTGTAATAAGCTAAGGGGTAAGTGGGTATTGAATAATTAGACTAATCCTGTAACACAATTTCATAGAGCATAATCATTATTCAGTGTGTCTCTTTCAATATCATCCTCTTCTGCATCAACACACTGCTGCATTTGGGCGTTCCACTGATCAAAGCAGTGCAGTAGGTCTTCAGAATGTTGTCTCAGAACATCTGTTACTTCTGACACAGACTCAAAATGTGGACCTTTGACACAGATTTTATCTTAAGAAAAAGGAAAAAAGTCACACGGTAAATCAGGTAAACAGGCAGGGAGATTAAGTGCTTGGATTTGTTTTTGGGCCAGAAGCTGCTTTACTGTGAACGCAGTGTGAGCTGGCATGTTGATGATGAATGACACCATTTTTCCACAAGTGTGGCCTCTTTCTTTGACCTTTCGAATGACTTGTTCAATTTGTTGATGTTTTTGATGCATGGACGACCACATCGCTTATTGTCTTGGACATCCTCTCTGGCTTTTGTTCCATTGAAACACATGTATGTGACGTGGTGTTCCTTATATGCCTCAGTTAATGGCCGAAAAGATTTGGCTGACATTTTGTTAAATTGCACCAAAAATTCCAAGTTAATGAATTGCTCAACTTTTAAGCTAATCATTTTCCAACACCTTAACAAAAATGTGCACTTCAATTAGTAGCAATCAGTGAACTAAAGACGCAACTTACAGGATTTATCTCAGTATGACTGAAAAGTGGTTTTATCCTCATAAGTGCAGTCTCATGAATTAATAGACACATGCCGTATATATGTCTGTTGTTCCTGTCCTGTAGGAATTGCTTATCTTAAAAATAAAATCCGGTAGCTCAGAAAGATGATGTGAGAATGCATTTTCCATTGAATTTAAGGCTACATTAACTCTGTCTTGGTGATCAGTCCAAATTTACAGCGCAGATCCTATTTTTCGTTTGACTGTTTACATTATGTTTGTAAATGTGTCTGATATCAGATTCTGCTGTGAACTGGTCATGGGCTGGAACTGACACATGAGGAAAAGCAGTGAGTGAAGATACTAGTGCACACTGTGAGTCAGTTTCACAAGCAATATATTCCAGGCCTTCGTTTTATGTCAAGGTAAACCCCAACTAGTTAGTTCATTTGTAACTTTTTACTGTTGGTGTATAGAGAGCCTTCGTCCCACCCAAGTCCTCCCCTCCTCTTCTTTGAGTTATGGAAAACAATGCATTCCCTTCAATGCATGTCACATTTAATTAAACCATCACTTACACATAAAGTTCACTGCCTCAGCAAATTCAGCCTCTTTCTTTAATAACATGGTGGAAAAGGTGAGAATGATTCCGGGTCTACGTCTGTTGAGCACCAAAGACTCTTCAGCAGCTCTGAACAGACTCCCTGTTTGTAGGCTTTATAATTTTCACGTTCAAATAGCCCATCACTTTTTTGACATGTAAAGTTATCTTTTGAGTTGACAAATGTGTAAATGGTGGCATATTTCACCGAGCATCAGTACATTGTCAACGATTGGGTCTTGACAGGTTTTCTTTTCTTTTTTTTTAAATTAGGGACCCGGGAGCAAAACCGGAAGGGGTCAGATTTATGGGACTCAATATGATGGATTTGAATTCAGATGTGGCTGCCTTAGTGTGTAAGTTACATTTCACGCTTGTAAATGTGTAACGTTAAGCTCATTTGAACCACTTCAAGGTATGTGAGACACTCGCTCCATTGCAGAGTTGTGACAAATCTTCAGTTGAGGGTATTAACGTATGGTCACATGGATTTTAATTTAAACATTTCACACTGAGGTCACATTGCAAGATATTGGATTTTTTTCATATTTAGAATGGCATCGAATTTAACTGAACTGAAACAACTGTCACCAGAGGTGGGTAGCACTCAAGTACATTTACTCCTTGATTATAAAGCTTGAAATAAAAAATAACAAAATAATAAAGTAATTTAAAAAAAATATGATTAAGTTAAGCAACAAAATGAGAAAGAAATATATTTTAAAAATTCCAAAATGTAACAAAATAGGCAACAAATAATCCAAACATGAATAAAATTAATTAAAAAATTACCAGAGTAATTAAGAAAATGGACAACACTGAACTTCAAGGCAGTTGTAAAATTAACACAATAAGCATAAACAAACAATAAGCAAAAATGAAGAAAATTATCAAGTAAATTAACAAAAATGAACAATTAAGAAATGGAACATAAAATAAAAATGATCATATAAGTTAGAGTAACAACAATGAACAAAATGGGCAACAAAAACGAGCAAAGGTGAATAAATTGAGCAACAACATTGATTAAAAAATATCCATTCATTTTCTACCCCTTAATCTTCGTACGGGTCGGGTGGGTGCTGGTGCATATCCCACCCTGGACGAGTCCCCAGTTCATCGCAGAACTGACACACACTGTAGAGCAGAACCATTCACACCCTCATGTAAAGTCCACACAGAGAGACTCCACAGGCCGGCGTTGGGATCGAACCCAGGACCTTCTAGCTGTGAGGCACGAGTGCTACCCCCGGCACCACTGTGATTTTTTTTTTAAAATCAACTAAATAATGAAGTTTTTTTAAACATGAACAAAATATCCAACAGAGTGACCAAAAAATATGAAAGTAATTGAGGAAATAAACAAAAATGAACAAAATCTGTGTTTGAAAGTGAGATGTTATACTGTAATGCCTTTAAACCTTAGACAGGCTCCCTCACTGTCCATTTTTTAAAACTCGTCTTAAAACCCATTTTTACTCCTTGGCTTTCGATCCAGCATGAGACATTGATTTTATTTGTTCT
>JAQQAE010009139.1:0-14782 GCA_029823295.1 Pseudamia nigra
CATCTGTCACCCTGCACCCGCCTGGCACGGCAGTCCCTGGAGTGGAGGGTGGGGGCGGTAGGAGGTAGGGGTGGAGAGAGAGAGTGTGTCATTGGTTTGGAGAGGTGTGGGAGAGGTGCATGGGGGTGGGTGGGTGGGGACATTGATACAAGTAGGAAGGGAGGGTGACTGAATTACCAGCCTTCTCCATGTTTCAAAAATGACTAATTTTTTGTTCGTGATTGTGTATAGCGGGAGACGTGTTATGGCGGCTTAAATGCTTTTCTCAGGTGTGATTCTGCAGATTTAGAATATGAACCCACCCCCACCCAACAAGACCAGTGCAACACAGAGATAGAAACAGAACCTTACAACACAACCTCTATCACTCTGCTACATCCAATGGCTGCTATTCAAGCGGGGCAGATGGCTGACCTTTTGGGTGTCTGTTTCTAGATTGTGACCGTTCAGAGGCTCGTCTGTTACTGAGAAGGCTCTTGGGGTCAATGCGTTAGAAGTCATGTTGTGCATGTAAAATTATACAAACGAGTGAAAACGTATCGTAGTACTGATGTAGTTGAAAAGTTATCAAATATTATTTTAAATCGAGGTCAATTGGTAGTAGGTTTGTAGTGATGGTCTCCAGAAGCCAATAGTTTGGATGAAAATTGCCCTCACTTAGTATTTGAAAATATTGCATATTTGACAGAAATTGCAAATGTTAAAATGCACCTCCTAAGTAAAAGTAATAAACACTTAAGTAAATATGGATCACTGAGGATAGGCATAGTGTTATGGCTAGGGTTTGGGACATGATTAGTATTAGCTTGTATTTTAATCTGTAAACCATGTGGATACTGGTGACTTGCATGTATTAGCTCTTACTTTACCTCAGTTGTTCCAAAGAGAAACCTGATGAAGGAGGCATGTCCCACTGTTTCCCTTCTGGGTTTTGACATCTTATTTTGGAAAACATATGAATTATTTTTTTTTTCTTAATTCCATTGTAAATTATATCACCAACTACACACGGGTTTATCTATTTAAAAATATAATTTTGTGGTGCAAATGGTGGCATAATCAACACATATTTGCCCTTTACCACTGACTGTATTAAAACAAGGTAGGGTCCCATAACTCGGTATAGTAACTATATTAGCGATCGCCTCTACTGGAACCATCTCCTGCCAATACCAGAAGTAAAACTACCTGTTGGAGCCAATTAATCAATTAACCTTTTTTGTTGGTGCTGCTTGCTGTTGTGTCACGTACTGTATTTGCACTACTTTCCATACGTTTCCTTTCTTCATCGAATGAGTGTCAAGACCGTTTGCTCACAGCTCTCCAAACATCTTGCTTTGAACTGGACAGCACAGAGCGAGAGCATCGCAGCCTCTTGGGATCAAAAAGATCGTGACTGTTTATTAATTGATTTATTTATTTATCTCCTGTGCCTGCTTGGTTATTAGGTTGCCATGGGAAACAGACTAGGCCAGATCCTCTCTATTATTAAAGACACATTTTCTTGAACTGGAGACCCAGCTGTCTGAATAATTAATTTAGCGAATGAATTATCTCGCTAACGTAAGTCTTCCCCTCCCTCTGAAATGAGCCTTTCTCTTATTGTTTAATGGACAGTGGAAATCCCACCAGCCTGTTTTTCTCTCTACTGCCTGTTTTTTTTTGTAGCCCTCCTCCTCTTATGGCAGGAGCCTGGGGGTCTCACTGAGCATGCCCAGAGCACTTTGTGTGAGTCTCTCCTGCCATCTCTCTCACTTACGCCTTACATGCCACCTCTCACCCCATCTGTCTCTAATCGCACAGCTCCCTCCTCCTCCTCCTCGCCTACCACCTACCCTCCAGTCCAAACTAGGAGGCTGCCTCTCCCGCCAGGCCTCCAAAGAGTCTCTTCATCATCACCTCTGATACATTATTACATGACAAATGGGCAAATGTTAGCCTGTTTGCTAGGTAACCGCACTGATAGTTCAGCAGCCTTTGCACATTTAACAGGTCTAATCAGCACTCACCCAGTTAGTCATGTGTCTGACATTACAAGTCGTTTGTGCACTTTCCCAAATGTGATCCTTGTCTGGATGATGCCATCTCATTCTCCCCTGCAAAATGTTAGCTAGCTAACCCTTCTCTACTGTCTCCAGTTCTCCTGACAGACCACACAGGGCTTGTTCTGAGGCCCATTCTCGCTAATCTGATCAGGCAGGCAAATACGCCGGGAAAAGCGCTTTAATGATCCCCCTAATTACCTCAAGTCAATACCAACTGTATTATTAGACTCGGGGAAAATATTCCATTAGGGTGCCCCCTGTGGGAGTCCCCCCTGTGCGCGCTGATGTCACGCGCCGCGCGCCCCCTACGCTTGTAATTAATTTTATTTACACACGCAGGAATGCACAAGGTCGCACCTGCAGCCCGGAGCCGCCCGACTCGGCCCGCCTAATCAGATCTGTCATAATTACCATTCTGCATGCTTCTGACACACGCCGGGAAATATTTCAATTTAACTACAGCCACTAGCTCCGGCAGATGCAGTCTGAGAGAGAGAGAGAAAGTGTCTGCACGCATACAGGAGTGTGTGTGTGTGTGTGTGTTTGTGTGTGAAGAAGTGGGAATCGCATGGGGAGATATTAGGCCTATCCAAGTGCTCATGCTGGTGCTTGTGTGCACTTGGTTTTGCTCGTATTATTTGCTCTCCCTCTGTCTTTCACAATCCTTCTGTCGTCATCTCTTTATTCACTACACTTACAGTATCAGAAGCTGGTTGTGTTGCACAGACCGAGTTAACCTTTAAACATCCACCAGGTCACCAGTGATGTATCCACTTGCTGGAGCACAACAGTGTATGACCGGAGGTTCTTCAGGTTGTGTGTTAGTCACAAGCTCCGTTATTGTATTGATAAAGTTGGCAGTGATTGATGTTCAAAATGAAGTCGAAATCAAAGTGTTAGAGGACTTCCAAGGACTGGTTCGGTTACAAACTTCCTTCACACTTAACATCTGATGTAATAGGCCAAGTATCAGCCATAGCTTTAATCTGCTCTAATAGTCACATTTATGCCATTATCACTGTTTTTCACTTTGTGACGATGAGGCAGCTGCTCTGTATTGTCAACCAATGTCCCGCCCACAGCTCTATGTGATTGGTTACACGTCACAAGTAGCAGCCTGTCAACAGTGAAGTAAGGAAAAGGATTCAGCAGTAATTATATGTAATCCCAGTTTTAGCCCTGGAGTAAAGTTGGATCAGTGGTGGCTTTTTTGACCTATTACGCACATTTTCATGCAGTCTTGGTTTATGGAAGTGTTACTAATGGTTTGGGTTTTAACAGACCAGCTTTCATTTGCATCAGATCGGTCTATGACCCATATATATTAACTTCAGCAGGCTTTATACATGGCACTCCCACATCAATACTTTGGAAAGTACATTTAATGACAGTTATGTTTTTCCTGACAATGTTTCTATAAAAGGCTTCAAAATTGCTTTTCCTTTTCATGGACTTTTTTCTTGCATCTTATGCAAGCGTCATAAGTTCCATAAAACACAAGTTTTTTTTTTTTTTTTTTTTACAATAATTTATCCACGCATTTTTGGAATGTAGTTTATTTTTGCTTATTTTGTACATTTTTCTTCTGCTCAATTCCTTGATGTTTTAGTTCATTTTTGATTATTTTGTTGGAACTATTTTGTCCATTTTCTTGCCTACGCTGCTTGTTGTTGGTTCATATTTTGTTCATTTATGTTCCTTTTGTGGATTATTTTGTTCAATTTTACACCTTTTCCTGAGTATTTTGTTAATTTGAAAGTGAAAGTGTTTGTTCGCTTTGTTCATTTTCTCGATTACTTTCATTTTGCACTCATTCTGCGTATTGTTTATTTTTGTTGATATTCTTGATTATTTTGTTCATTTCTATTCATTTTGTGGATTATTTTGTTCAATTTTACACCTTTTCCTGAGTATTTTGTTCATTTGAAAGTGAAAGTGTTTGCTTGTTCGCTTCGTTCATTTTCTTGATTACTTTAATTTTTCACTCATTCTGCATATTGTTCATTTTTGTTGATATTCCTGATTATTTTGTTCATTTCTATTCATTTTGTGGATTATTTTGTAAACATGTTTTTTTAGCCTACATTTATTTGCAGCCTAAATCTGAAAGGTTTTTTAAAAAGTCAAAACAGAAAAAATGTTCTCTTACAACCACCAGTATCACTCCAGGTTTGACATTTTAAATGTCCAAGTATTTGAATGGCTCCTATTTAACCATAATCCTAAAATGTGTCACCATGTGACAAGGGGGCTGGTAAGAGACTTAAAGAGTTCGACTGTACCAGTAGGTTAGAGAAGGGATCATCACCCAATAGCTACATCGCAAAAAGTTGACGTTGAAAATAGGGCTGCAACTAACATTCATTTTCATTGTTGATTAGTCTGTCAGGTTTTTGCAATCGATTCACTGTTAGTTTGGTCAGGAAATGGTGTAGTCGAGTTCTCTAAAGCCTTAAGTGATGTTCTTCTATTGTCTGAACCGAAAGATCCTCAGTGTACCGTAACAACGGCCTTAAAACAGTCACGTTTAAGGAGCTGGAGCCAGAGAATATTGACCCCTTTCCTTACTGATGAACAGAATAGATGTAATAGTCAACTACAAATCAATTAATCACGAATCACTGCAGCTCTAGTCAGACATGAAGAGTGTATGACTTAATTAGACACTGGTAACTGCTGAACCGCACATCTTAGTCAAAGTAGTAAACAGCTGAATAAATATAGGAATAAATCTGAGCATTAAAGTCAAAGCGTCCTTCTGGCCTCATCTCTTCATTCACTGTTTTAACAATTTACTACAAACCTGCCTGCAGGAGTCCACGCGGAGACATCGCAGACTCTGTTTTTACCCTGTTGCCACTTCTGTAAATATTCCATTTAAGGTTCAAGTGGAATAAGACACACAGCCATGAAAGAAAATATGTAAGCGCACATTTAGACTGCTATTTGGGAGGAAATTTGTTCAGTTTCATTAGTATCTGAAGCAAAGTTGTAGGCCAATTACAAACACTTATTTAGCTGACATAGACAATTTACAGGTTCTCCGCTATTTCAATCTCTAATTCAATAAGATCAGTCATGATTTATCTTCTTAATTATGCTTTGATATTAGCAATTAAACCCCAGCTTTGAATTAAATCTCAATCAAGCTCTTATAATTGATGGAATCAGACTCCATGTAGGTGCTTTCTCCTTTTCTAATGTCGTCGCTGCGGCGGCTGCTGCTGTTGTTTATCTCCAACTTCATCTTCGGTGTGTTTGTTGTCCTCTGTGCATTCATTCTCCATCTGCCTCAGCATTATCGAACAGAAAAGATTACAAATAAGAGGTAAATTTGGAGTGGGAGAAGAGCGTTTGAACACTGAGCAGACAACGTCGCTACCATATATCAGCCCACCAACGCCGAGCTAAAGTAGATTATTGTGCAGTTTGAGCAGCACTAATATTTGAACCAAAAAGACACACGGAACATCAAACCTGACTTGACTGGCAGCGGATTTTGTAACAAATACAGACGATGCACTGGGCAAAGGGAACAAGTTTTTGTTAAAAATGAAATGTGTAAAGTACAATAAAGCACAAATATCTAGTAAATATGTTCCTAGGGGACCTGTACATTATTAGTACTGTGGAGGAAGTAGCTACGTAGTAGAATTACACAGTATTTCAGATTTCTTTATCCATACAACTATAGTGAAATGGCACTAGGACTGTTCCAACTGTGCAAGAATAAGAATATAAGATAAAAAAAAAGAACAATAAGACTGTAAGTAAAAGTAGATAAATATAGAAAATACAAATTAGCCGGTAGACTAGAAATGAACATAGGAAAAATCTAAAAATCTGAATATCTATATTATATACGGTATTATATAATTTAATATTGCTCTTAAATAACAACATAACAGATAAAAAACAGTGATAAGCAAGTAAGCAAAGTTTTATTTATACCTTTTCAAGATAAAAACCACAAAGTGCTTTATAACCAAATCCTGAAAGAATAAACAATAAAATTACAGTAAGATACATAAAATCACAGCAAAATCCTAAAAGACAAAGTCAACCAAATGCAGTTTTAAAAATGTGTTTTTAGCAGCTTTTTAAAAGAGATCACAGAGCCTTCAGTTCTCATGCTCAAGGGGAGAGAGTTCCAGAGTTTGGGGCAACAACAGCAAACGCCCTGATCAGACGAGCTCAGGGTCCTGCTGGTGATGTACGGATTTAAAAGTTCATGCACATACTGTAGGACGGCGCTTGGCCATGTAGGGCTCTGAAAGTCGGAACCAGGATCTTAAACTGGACCCTGGAATGGATGGGGAGCCAGTGCAGTGAAATTAAAAGCGGGGTGATATGGGCAAGTTTGCAAGACTTTGTCAGATGCCTCGCAGCAGCGTTCTGGACAAACAGCAGACGATCCATGGAGGTTTTACTGAAACAGGTGAACAGAAAGTTACAGTAACCAATCACAAAGAAATAAAAGCATGAATAATGATCTCTAATTCAGCCCGTGACAAAATACAACTCAACCTGGCAATATTTCTGAGATGATTAAAAACAAGAACTTATTATCATTATTGTCATATAAATGATCATATATGTTGTGATGTTTAATCATTAGTATTTATTGTGATGAATGCAATCAGACTGTGTTCATTTGTTTTGATTTTATATCATTTGAATGACAAAGTCAGAGAATCCTGATGTTTGTATGTCACTTAGTCTTTTTCTGTCTTTGTCTATAATTCACTTGTCTTTTATTTTGCTTTGTTTTTTTTTGTCTTTTACATTATTTTCACCTGTTTCTGTCTCAAACTCTTTTACATTCTTTGTCTTTTTTCTTTTATTTTTTACATCATGTTCTCTTTTTGCATCTTTTTATGTAATTTTGTCCTTATTTGTCCTTTTTTTGTCTGTTTTGACTGTTTTTGTCGTTAAGTCTTTGTCTTTTTACATGTCTATTTTTATTTTTACGCCCGTTTTTTTTCTCTCATATTGCCTTTTTTGCATATTTTATATCATTTTGTCTTTTTTACATAGTTTTCAACTGCTTTTGTATTTAACAGTCGCCATTTTTTCTGTCATTTACATATTTTTTCTTTTTGTCTTGTCATGTAGTTTGTCTTTTTCCATGTTTACGTCATAGTCTTTTTGCATCTTTTGTTTTGTCTTTTACATATTTTTTACGTGTTAATTTTTATTTTTTGCATCCATTTTTGTCTGTTTCCATGCTACACATTATATTGTCTTTCTGCATCTTTTATGCCATTTTGTCATTTTTGTCTTTTACATAGTTTAACTGGTTTTTTTGGGGGCGGGGGGGTTACATCATTTGCCATGTTTACGGGTTTTTTTTTTGTGCCGTCTTTTTGAAAATATATATATTTAAAACCACAGATAGTACTGATCGTTATCAGCACAGACTAAACGTTTTCATTCTGAGAGCCTTTATGACCGTGTTGCTTAGTTCTACTTGTTTTCCATTGTGCTCATGATGTTTACTCTATGTACATTCATTTGCTTAACCACAGCTAATGAGCAAGGCATTGCTGCTGCAGCTGCATATAAACCGGGGTTGTATCGGGGAACTCCCAGGTTATGTGAGGCAGGACTTTGCAGAAAAAGAATAAAACAAGTGAAAAAACACACACAGATGTTTAATGTGCTCCATTTTAGATGGACTGGTCATTTGCCTTTGGTTATTCTTTATGCTCCATCTGCTTCTATTTGGGCACTTAAAATTTCCCTGCATACTTTATTGGTACAGCAGCCATGACGTAAAGCAGCAGCGCCACACACACAGAACCGGTTGGTATTGTTTGCGGGAGCCGGTGCTGACACAGACGGGAGCCGTTTCCTGCACAGTCATGCTTTGCCTCCACAATGTGCACCGTGTTCACTGTCAGTCTGTTATTGTTGTCAACTTGCTTATTGTATCTGGTGAGGTCGCGACCCCTCTTTCAGAAAATGTTCGCTGTTTGGCTAAGACCTCTCTATGTTCCTGCTCCAATAGAGATTAATTGTTTGGCATGTATGATTCAGACTGGCAAATTTTCTCTCCTGAAGCTCAGCTACTGACATCCTGACAAAAGAGGATAGTGACACAATCTGGCAACCGCAATCTGGAAAGCCTCCACTGTGACAAGACGTCAGAGTATCAACCTTATTTAATAATAACGAAAAAAAAAATCTGATTCTTAAAGGCAACTTTCACGTGATTTCGATGACTCAGTTTTAATCCTCAAAAGCTTCCCTCAAAGGAGAACTGGCTTAATGTTTAGTACACATAAGAGTGACAAATTTCATCATCCATTTCTGCATATAAATCCAACACTCCTTGGGGCCCATCAGTCATTTCGAAAGATGGTCAACCCTCACTGCGATGGTTTTTACAATCTGCACAACTTTCACAACCAACATGTGAATTAATGTCAGATGTTATGAAATTAAATGCAGATGCTGATTAAAAATAAACCGGGAAACTATACGTTCACCTCCTTAATCACCATATGGCAAGCAGTCCTGATATTGTGTAAATAAAACATGAAAAACATGAGCTTTCTTTTTGTGGAAATCATGGATGCTACGTTTCATGCTCACGTATGCTCTATCGTTTCTTTTATGTCCTTTTCCTCTGGAACTAGAGAAGTAGAACACCCCTCAAGGTCCCCCCGAGTCAAACCAGTCCTGGATTTTTGGGGCTGATGTGACACAAATTTCAGAAAGTTTAGATATTTTGTTTGGCATACATACAGTACATTTGTGGAGAGCTTTGGTCCTTTGATGGTAGGTTGTTATTGTTATTTGACTAAAGTGATGCTCTTTTGCACAGTTTTTTTTTTCTCTTAGAAAAGAACCACCAATGAACTTTTCATATTCATGGAGAAAAGAGTCATTATAAAATCTTGTGTGGATTCCCACCTGACAGACAAAAAAACATGGCATTACACATGATCCTAATCCTGGTGCTCTATCTGCATTGTGTTGTAGCAGAACATCTCCACATGGAGCATGAATGACTGGTTTAGAGACAAAGGGCAGTAAAACGCTTTGATTCACTCCTCACATTACACATTGAACTGAACTCTCAAATATTCAAAAGGAGAATGAGCAAAAGAGCCAGGAGATAAATAAGATAGCACGGCTGTCCTTCTAATTGCTATTTCAGTTCAGTTAAGGCCGCTGACCCCGTTTCTACTGCCCTGCCTTCTTCTCAGTCTGCCAGAGACCATTTGCATAGCCACTGTGAGCTGTTCTGCATATAAAGACTTAGTCTTCCCAGAAAAGCCAGCCGTGAATTGTGCAGTCAATTATTGCTTATTGTTGCGGGATATTCACATATGTGCAAGCATCAGGAATGTTTCAAGACCGCACCGTCGTCAGCAGATGGGTGTCCATCGCAGCGTAATGTATTTACAACATAGCGCACTTTTTTTTGGGAGGGCGAATGCACACGTGCAGCCACCGGTTCAGCCTGTTCGGGGAGGAGAAACAGGTTTGAATGCACCGTGTTTTCAGCTGCATTTATCTGCACTGTGCTGTCTGCCAGTCCTGGGCCTGTGCCAGGTTCAAGGAGGAAGAAATACAATAATGCATTGTCTTCCCCCTACTTTTAGCTTTTTTCTCTCTCTGGTTCAGACACAGGAGATGTTTGTCTGGCCGCCTCTGGAAAAGCCCTGTCCCCCAGACCGGCCAGCCACAACAATGACCACAATCATCGCTCCGGGACATTTTTTTTTCCTTCACCTTCCGACATAACATGCAACTGTTCTTTTGTCTGCAAGGCCATCCTAAAGCAAACTCTCAAGACCGTGTGGAATTTGATCTACACAGTTAAGTGTTGCAACATTGCAGTGACAGTGTCAAGTAATCAAAACTAAACCACCTCCTAAAAATGAGTGAGGAAAAAAAGAAAATACACAGCAGGAGGATGTAATTCTTTCCCGTTCTTACTTAAAGTACCATGTGGACCAAAATCACACACTTTGTCCACATGTTCATTGTGATTCAACCAGTGTAGTAAACAAGGAGTCACACCACTCCTCTGCTCTTCTCAACGGTTTTCATTGTCTGTAATAAGCAGAAGATGCTTGAATAAGTACTTTTTCTATGTTTAAGCTGAGACAGATGATTAACCTCTTAAAAAAATTGGGGGACTCTGGGCAGTTGGAGGACGTGCTCTGCAACAAAAACCATTAAACTCTGCACTAATCATACAAAATATTGCCATATTGCAAATCAAATTAAACAAGAGAAACTCTACTACAAGCACACATAAGTCATATTTAGACACACCAAGCACAACACCAACGCCAACATCAAATATCAAAATTTGTAAAAATAGGCCTAAAACAGAGGCAAGGGCTTAAGAGGTTAATTGCTTTGATTAATTGCCACAGACGGGGCTTTTTACAAACTATTGATTTCAGAAGAACTTTGTACATCTAAATACTAATTTGTAAGGCTTCTTCCCCAGAATTACCAACTTCAAAGGAAAGTCTGAACTTAAACAGAAAGGAGGGAAGGTCTGGACTCTATCTCTAATATTGATCTAAAATCAATAAGAATACTTGAAAAAGTAGCTCAAAAACATAAACTAATCCTCGTTTGATGGTAAGTTAAGCTGTTAGATGACCTGATCAGTCATTTATCTACATTTTCCCACTCCAAACATTGGCCATCTCAAGTTTTAACATCATTAATATCTTTCAGAGGTTAGACTTTTCTTCTATCTTTAAGAAATCTAACCAAGCAGAACGGATCCCATTCCTTAATACAGTTAGTTTGGTTCTCGTTAGACTATTTGGCTTTTTTCTGCTAGGGCTGTTTTGCACCGAAGTAATTTTCCAGTTGATTTTCTGCGCCAATGCAAAAAAAGCCATCCCAATTATTCTAGAGTGATTGATTCTTTCCAAATAATGCCATCCAATCCAAGTATTTTCAGTACCGTAGTATACCGCACAGACTCGGTGTCAGTATGTTCCAGCCCTAATTTAATAAGTATACTACCCTGTTGTTTTTCAGCAACAGAATGTGGAGCTTTACATTTGGTCACACAGTAATCCAATGGAGCACAGGGAGGAAAAAAAAAACAGCAAATTGATGGACATCTGTTGGCTTATTTTAATTATTTATTTTGCAGTGGCCGAGGTCAGCCTGATGGGACTGATAAGAAGTAAATGAGATTAGAGAGAAGGTGTTGGCCGGACCGTGTGCCCCCAACTGTCCGACCGACTGAATACAGTATCTGTCCATCCACCTCGTTCCCTTGTTTCACGGCAAACCCGGGCCCTTTCTGCGAGCTTTCATCCACGGTCGAGGGGGTCATTTATTAATTTATTTGTTTATTTTGTGAGCTGTAGTTGTGTTGGTGAATAGGTGCGCGGGTGGGCGGCTCGGGCGGTGAATACCGTGCTGTTCTGTGACAGAGCAGGCCTATGCTTTCATTGGCAGCTTGTGACTGCAGCACTCACATCCACGGTGCACCGCATTGCATAGCTGGGTGAATCTTGCACATGAATTCAACTATTGTGCTGAGGGGGAAATATTTTTATCACAACACCCGGTTGCTATTTATACAAAGAGCATACAATGGCCTGCTGAAGAGTTTATTACCCTTTTAATTCGCCACCTTCTGACCCCAGAGTTCCACGGTCAGATTCGTCTACTGCTTAACAAAAAAACCCAGCCCTTCCCGAGTGTCGGTCCCCTTGTTTAAAACTAATTAATAATTAAGCGACGGTGACCCAGAGGCAGAGGATTATTGTGCAATATTGTCACAGGTGTGTGCCAACATGGCAAGATAATCCTATGGCTGTCAGTATTTATTGCTTGGATGAACCTGTTTGCAGCATCTGTGATTTCGGCTGAAAGATGCATTTAGCTACAAAATAAACCAGCATTCCAGTTCAGTAGTCACTCCGCAGTTTTCTGAGGTAATCTGGGTTTCAAAAATGCTCAGCTTTATTTGAGAAAGTTGATTGAAAAGCTTATCAGTTTTTGTTTGTCGAGGTAATTGTGCCCTCTATCACTGCTTCGCAAACTATATTGAGCAATTTAACACTGGCATGCTGTGAGCTGACAAATTAGCAAAACTTTGAACAAAATCAAAGGAGTTTGTCACAAAACAAAACACTTTGATCACTTTTTTTAATAGTAGAGAACTGAATCTATGAGTAGACTTGTACATGAATTCATTTATTTATTTGCAGCTTGGAACCATTTCACAATTTCATTTTTTTTTTTCAGTTTCATCTTAATTGTATACTTTGCAGTGCTTTTGCTAGTTTAGCTTCTGAAAATGATGGACTTTAGTTTGTATCAGGTGCAGTTTTTTTTTTTTTTTTTTTAACGGAGCTGCTGAATGCTCTGTTACCTTATCAAGGGAAACCAGATTAGATTTGTTGTGTGAACTGTGAGATTCACTGGCTTTTACAGGTGTTTCATGTATTCCATTTCCTTTAAATACAAACCTCATTTTACATTCTGCAATTTTGTCCTGTCCCAGATGAAAGATGACAAACCATATTGATCCAAAAAAAAGTTGGCCTATGTCACACAGTGAGGGAGGGTCATAGTCTGAACTTGTCTTGACCTTGTGACCAAATAGTCTTGAAAAAAATCTCAGAAATTTAATCAGAAATTTAGGATGAACGTGTCACAGTTTAGCTGTTGATATGACCTATGTCTTAAGTGAGTATGGAATTGCAACCTGATGAACAGATCACATTAGTCTATGTACTGTAGCTAAAATTAGTGACTTTGAGTCAACTTCAGGGTTTTACTGGACATATTAATTCCATTACTGTAAATATGTAGAGGAGATTTAAGTTGTTTTAGCTATTATTTCACCCCGAAGTCAGTAATTCCAATGAAGATGCCTGATATTAGTCATAAACCATGAATAGAACAAAGTTCTGCTGATGATGAGCAGAACCAGCTAGTAGCCTATAGAACATGCTTTACTGTGCAGACTGCATTTTAAATGATAAGTGACATACTGTAGATTCCATATGTCCATGGTTTCAGTATTTCCTGATGTAATGCACAACCCTTGAAGAATGAGCAGGTACATAGATACCAGTGGCAGATACAGAGACTTTCTTGGATGGATGACAATCCAAATATGGTTGCCAAATGTACTTGGAATGGCTGTTAATCTACCTGAGCAGTGTGTCCAAGTAAACAATGTCCTGTCCTTTGAACCATCCAAAACCAAATTATTCCATTATGAGGCAAATTCTTAAATTTGTCATGCCCACAGCAGCATGTTCTCAGTATTTATCCAAAGAAGCCAAGCCTAAATCAAGTCAGTCAGTTGAGTGATGTGGGAGACTTCTATGGTTGGTTTTGCTGATGTTGGAGCAAATACTTTCAGAATACAGCCCCCTCTTCCACAAGCAGCAGACACAAAGCAGGATGAGCATCATTACCAGTGTAAGCTGCTCTGCATTATTGACCTTTTCACATCTGTTCTATGCTGTTGTCCTTTTTATAATGCATCAGAGTCAAGATGTCCTGGATTATTGCTAGAAATTTCTGCTTTTAAATGGTGGCGAAATGACACAGCCATCATATTTTCATGTCCAAAATATTTAAATAACCATTTGATGGTTTTCAGTATATGATTGTTATTAATTTCCACTGTGTTTGTGCAGTATATTAGAGCCAAACGAGTCTCACTTAGACATAAAAACTGTCCTGATGTTCCTGGAGTTCTAGTGTAAAACTCTGTGTACATTGTATTTGCTGTTGGCCAGTAACTAGGCCTGTTCTCAACTACCTGTGCTATTTATTTATAGAGAGCCCTTAATGATCTTCAACAAAACCCAGAGTACACTGGATTGAAGAGCCCTAGATTTGTGTTTTCTGGACAGTGTTGGAACACTTTAGCAGCAGGGGCCAGCAAGTTGCGTGATCCAATCAAGAGCGGTGGGTGCTTGTCAGCTGCGGTGGAGAGCCTCGACAAATTACATTAAACAATAAAGAGGAAAACAGATTTGGAACAGTATGGTAACATCAGCACAGTGAAGGAATGCTAAACATCCAATATTAATATTTTAGTGTCTCTGGGTAAAGTGTGCTGACAAATAAGTTTTAAATGAAATAATTTTTAGAGGATATGTTTTATGACTTTTGTAATGTGATCTTTAGTTTTTGTCATGACAGGAAAGTGGTCAAAGTTCTGGGACGCTGTCCCCTCCCTCTGCCGCTGCCTGCTCTGTGGAAGCAATGCAATTAGACAAACACAAGCAAAGCTCTTGAAACTGCCCTGGAAAATGCTGACTGCCCAGTGTCCACAGAGCCGGTCAGGAGCAGCGCTAACTGCTGTTTGCCATGCAGCACATCAGAACATTTAGCAAATGTTCACTTTGTTAGCAAGTGTTTTTTCTTTTTTTCTTTTTTTTTAATTATTATTTTTCTTTTTGGTTTTCCTCAAATTTCTCAGTAAATGCCAAATGTCAGCTCAAAAAGTGACAGAAATTATAAAGCATATTCAGCATTCACACTAGTGAACTAATAAGTCTGTACTTTATTTCATCAAAGGACTTCCTGGCATTGAAATGGAGTTCACGTTGTGCCTTTGTTTGATTGGCTCTGCTACTTTGGGTTTAATCCTGCTGGTTTGGGGAGTGTTTGAGTTGGATTACTCCATCGTTGGGCTGGGGTACTGTTTCTCTGGCTTTGACAAGATGGTGTGTGGTTTGTGTGACTGTTTATGTGTGTGCATGCGGGTGGGT
>JAQQAE010009140.1:0-14782 GCA_029823295.1 Pseudamia nigra
GTGTGTTTGGACATACTGTGAGTATGCACATGTGGTAAATAAGTATGAACAGGAAGTGTGCTTATTGTTTGTTAATAGTAGAGAATTGGTGGGATTGATTTTGAGCATGTTTTAAATCATGATTGTGTTTATTTATAATTTCTCTTCTTTTTGTCTGTGCTTATGTTGTTGTATTGATTCAAGATGTTCAAATAAATCCTTCATTCAAGATCCTTAGTGTCTACCAGCCCACCAAATGTAAGTGTTTCCTATTGTAATCTAGCGTTATCTTGACCCACGCCCATATCAGTCATGGGATTCAGACAGGCTGCTTGGGCTTGAACGCATCAGATTTACTCCTTTTATCTTCCAAAAGCATTTTTGAGCGAGCGGTTGTCCGTGCGAGTTCCCGTCATGGCAGATTAACTGGACAATACATGGAAGCTCAAAATGTTCGTCTGTTGTGACGATTTAATGAAAGTCTTTATCCAGATATGTTCTCCACTTTGCCCTGGGCGGCTTAATAAGCGTGATCCTTTTGATTGACGAATGGCCTCAGTCTGGCCGGCGAGTCATACAGTATGGCTACTAACGAAATTACTGCAATTAAGGTCAGCCGCTGTCCTGCTGTAGGATGGTCAAGAGAGATAACATCACCCTCCATGCCCGCACTTACACACACTGAGGCCACGATTAGCTGTCTGAGACGTAACACCATTACTGTCCGGTTTGTAAAAGAGCTGTCCTGATCGGTCAGAGCTCACTGCTAATTAAGCCAGAGCTTTTTCTTCCCATGTTTTGCAGATGTTGAATGATGTTGGGGGTTCTGTCATAGAGGATACGCCGCAGTCCCTCTATGGTGTCCAGCCCAATTAGTCCCATTACAGCCAGGCCTGTCTAGTATAGAGTGGGCGGTGAGGACACTGCCTGGAGGTCGTCAACGTACACAGCGAGATGAACAGCATGTAGTAATATCACTGTGTTATGTCCAGCTGCCTAAATGAGAACATTAGACCCCCGCTTCCCGGCCACACACACTCATTTTCGATTCACCATCACTGACCGCTTGGATGCTCTTGCCCACTGAGGACACATCTTCTCAAATGACCAATGGCGGCCTGACACCTCCCATACCACTCTGGGGCCTTAAGAATCTTCCAAGGCGTGGATGGAATAGTCATATGATGTTCATCCAGCTGCTCCATGGTCTAAATCCTGCCACATTGGTGATAATGAGGCTAAGCACATGCCTGATGCTGCACTTAGCCCCAAAGGGCATCTGTAAGGATAGCCAGCAGATTCGGACATTTGAACAGTCCACTCTGCTTTCATCATCCCAGGCTGGATGAGAGTCTTACTGCTGGCCTCAAAAACGTACAGTCTTTTTATGTGTGGCTGTGTCCGAGAGGAATACAGTCTGCATGATAATATTTTCAGTAGTGTATGATCACCTAAGAATTAAAGTTGTTTTTGTTCACTTATAATCCACATATACAGTGTATCTACAGACTGAGGAGGTCCCCTTTCAAGTTCACTATTTTTGCACAGTATCTCAGAATGTACAACACAAGCACTGATGCCACTGAGGTTCTTCACATTTTTGCAGCTACTGTAGGCTCGTCTAATCCTTCTATGATAGGGTCAGATAAGTGGTACTGACTTACAGTATCTGCAACTTTATCACTTGACTCCCTTAAGTCCTATGCACTGCATCTTCAAGATCCTGAGATGGACAGACTATTGTATGTTTTTCCAAAAATACTGGCAAGTATCAAGTAAACTGGTTCCAGCATTTTTGAGCAGTAATATCTTTTCTAGTTATAAGTACTAGTGCCTCATACCAAAGGCAGTATAACCAAGCCAAAAAGTTGAAATGATAGAGATCTTTAAGTGGCCAATTACTGGGAAGCTTCGAATGAATTGGTCAGGCCACTTTCTAAATAGCACACTGACAAACCTGGTATGTGGATGTGGATAACACAGAGAAGAGACTGTGAAACCAATTAGTTTGATAAGGATCATAATAATAATAATAATATATGAATTGGCTAGCAGATTAATCCTGTCACAACAAACACATTCTCACTTTGATGCTAGGTCAAAGACAGTGGCAGCTGGTGAAGTCATTATTATTATTATTATTATTATTATTTTTGGGGAGGCACACTATACAAGTCAGTTTTCAGTTACACTATAACTACTTGGATACACCAAAGCATCATTCTCATGAATCACACCGCTATTCAAAAGATGAGATGAAATCAAAATCAAAATACACTTTTGCTTTTCCAGGAAAAAGTTTTAAATCTGTTATACCTGATTGAATCCATGCTTGTTTGGGTCCTGGCAGTTGAAACAGGAGGTAGGGAAAACAAAACAAAGCGCCAGCCACATCACAAGCAGTTAGTCAATACTTCTTCTCATTGCAGCTTCTTGGAAAAGACCACATGTAATTTTTCACTCTGTCTTGGGTTTGTTGTTTGATATGGTTGTGCGGCTGTTCGGGTCCAAGCTCTTTAACCTGAAGTTTTTACTGTGGTGTTCTATGGAATGGAGCAGGTTCTGGGAAAGAACTGTAGTGGATTCCTCCATGAAAAAATGACTGTGAAAAAAAATTACGTTCCATGGTGAATTCCCATTTCTGGGATCTGGAGGTGTTAGCTAGTGACCGAAATGACACATTGCATTCTCCTATTTATTGTTTTAGAGGGGGATTGCTGCACATGCACTATTTATAACAGGAGTCTACGGCAAAGATTTTTGCTCCCCAGAGGAACAGGAAATATGTAATGTGACTTCCCTCATAAATGACAGAGATCATGTTTAAACTACATTTGAATGCAGATTATACATGGTACTCACAGACTATATAATACAGGTTGTTTATTTACATTTTCATGTTTTGTAAAATTATTTTATGTGACTCCTCTCTTCTTCCTCTTCATGTCAAACAGGTGCCCCAGCACCCTCCATTGGTGGGCCGCCACTGTTCAAGGAGTCTCAAGGTGTCACATTTTGATACAGCCCTAGAGACTTATTTTTTGACATAGTGGGACATCATTTTCAACTTGTTCAGGGTTAGGGAAAAGGGTCAATGGAACATTGACAATACAAGAAAAAGATAGAATAATGGAGATACAGTATAAATACAAAATAAAAGAGGACATGAACCCTGGTCTCCTATGTGGAAGCCTGCAAACATTTGTGTTTAGCTCACCTGCATTATATAGTGGTGCCACTTCACATAATGGGGATACGTCAGATTGTGAAAACAGATGCCAAAAGGTCAAGCAGCAGCATGAAATGACTTTGGAATGAGAAACAACTTGAATGATTTGAGAAGCCAATGTCTTTCAAGAATAAAGTACAAATAGAACTGCAAGTTCTATCTTTGCAATGTTTTGAAGCGAATTCTGGCAACAAGATATGTGTTGAAATAAAAACAGTGTTCAGTATAATGAATCTCAGTGGCAACAAATACCTCGGCTCTATGGAGATTTTAGCTCCTTTCATACCTATCTTTGTTTGTCTCCTAGCTTTGTTTCAGTTCCACCAGTTCTCAGAGACCAAAACTTCTATTTGTCGAACTTCAAATACATTCTACCGTTGCTCTGTCACTGCTGGACTTTTAGCTTTAAACTACCTGACAACACATTTGTCGTAACAACTTTTTTAAGATAATAACATGTCAGTATTATTTTCACAGCTTGTTGTGTTGGCTCTCGTGGCCCAGAACATTCAGCTCATAAAACTCGGTGGCAATTTTCTCCAACACTCCTGAAATTAAGGTCATTACCTTAAAACTTTGTCTAGTTAAAGGTATTTTGGTTCATCTTTTTTCTGATTTCCTTGAGAATGTTTCTTCCTTTTTGTAGTGTCATGTTTCCAACCATCACCATATGACATGAACTCTACTGATAGAAGTTGTTACTGTACTGGAAGATGGTACAAAAGAAACAGAAGGAGAGAGAGAGACAATAAGGAAATAAAAAGGTCCACAAAGTTAAACTTTTTCCCCGCTTTTCACCTGACCTAATTACCAAACATCTGTGGCTGCTAGTGCAACGCTTTACCTTTGGAGTCCAATGCGCTTTCAAATTCCTGAGTTATTCTCAACGCTGCGTTTTTGAAATATTCCTCTTTGTTTTGCTGCCTCGGTTGTAGCCCTCCGGGGACGCTGCTTGTTGTAGGAGTCGGCAGAGGGTTGTTCTTCCTTCTCTTTGGTTTGGTAAAGAGAATAAAAATAACTCCTGCCATTCACTACAGCTGTGAAGACATGATTTAACTGAGTAGTACAAGACTCAGTCCTGGGAAACTCTGCTATGTGTGGAGTAAACAAGATCAGCTTTGACCAAAGGGGAAGCAGTGATGAGTGGTGATGTAACAGTTTGATGGTGGAAATGATGTGCTCATAGTCAGTTTGATAAATATCATGTAGTCATCATGAATGTAATAAAAAGATTGTCATGAATCTTGGAAAAGCTTCATTGAAGTGCAATGAACTTTAAGGGAAATATACTGATGATTTCAAGTTAAAAATGTGCATAATACCACGTAATAAACTAATTAATATCTGTCTCATTATTGAGGTATGGCTATTAAAAATGAGACAAATGCTATAATACAATTTTATTGAACATTAACATTTTTCAGTGTCTTTCTCCTTCAGTCTCTTCTTTTTCTGCATCAACACACTGCTGCATTCAGGTCTTCCACTCATCAAAGCAGTACAGTAGGTCTTCTTCAGACAGTTGTTTCAGAACCTCCGTTGTTCTTTTCTTAACTTCTGACAAAGACTCGAAAGATGTTCCTTTGACACAGATTTGTTCTTAGGAAAAAGGAAAAAGTCACACATTGCTAGATCAGGTGAATAGGGAGGGGGATCAAGCACTGTGATTTGTTTTTGGGTCAGAAACTGTTTTATTGAGAGCACAGTGTAAGCTGGAGTACTGTCTGGATGAAGAATGAAACCATTTTTCTACAATTGTCTCTTTAATTGGACTTTTTCTGGCAGTTTTTGTAGAACATATTTCCAGACGCTTTGGATGTGCATGGGCATCCAGAATGTTCATTGTCTTAGACATCCTCTCTGTCTTCATTAAGGCATTTGTTCCATTCAAACAGGTGTACGTGACACACAGGGTTCCTCATACAACTCGGTTAAAAGATGAAAAGATTCAGCTGCTGTTTACAATTTCACCAAAAATTTCAAGGTAATACGTTGCAACCAGTCCATCAATCAATAAATCTATGTAACTATCTATCTATCTATCTATGCCACCCAACCAATCCATCTGTCCATCCATATATACATCTGCTTCATTGCTTCATTACCATCCAGGCTGCACTGAAAAGAAGCAAACTGCAGGTGTGTGCCATGACAATATCATGGATCATAGACTACTTGACAGGAACACTACAGAATCTGTACATGACAGGAGTCAGATAACAGGGAGGGAGTAAACAGCTTTGTGGGGTGATAAGGAATTAATGCAAACAGACCACGGCAAAGACTGAGGAGCTAATTGTGGCCAATGGAAATATGGAATGGACAAAACTGAAGGCTTTTACAAAAAGGCTCAGAGCAGAAGGCTGAGGTCGTTTAACATCTGCAGCATCTTTCACAGATTATTGTTGTGGTAGCTTGAGATTTTACACGGCGTACAGTGCACTGGGATCAAGGTGAAGGATGCAAATAAAGTGAAAAAGCTAATCAGGAAGGCTGTGTCCTTGGTTTCCTTTGGAGGTTGTCATCAAGAGGAGCAGTCTGTCCAAAATGAGGCCTTTATAGCCAGTAACACCCACTCTCTGAGGCACGCTTTTGCAGCAGTAGGAACAGACAAGTCCTCCAATTTATACAACCATAACTGCACTTTGTTCCTACTGTCAAATACGACCCAGGACAGCACTTATAAAATTGCACCCTCATCAGTGTTTCCTTCTGATGCATTTCCAAGTGACGTTCCACCGTGAGTCAGGCTGATTTGACATCATTGCTTCAGCTTCATTCAGGGACAGAAAGCTTAAGGTGAGTCATGATGCCTGTACCATAAGGTTAGGGGGAGGGGCCAGGGCAAGTGGCATGAAAATCCATCGAAAGCACAAAAACCTTGGAGCAAGACACTGTTGTGCATTTAAGTTAGGCTGCCAGATTTTGTGATTTTTTTTTTTTTTTGGCAATTTCTTGTGGAATATGAATGATAATACAAAGATTTTCTTTCACTCCACTTTTTTCACCATTTATTTTAGCATTTTACGAATTTTTAAGTAAAAATATCATTATTGGTATTTTGTGGAATTTTTTGGTGAATTTTTTTGATTATTTTGTTTGGTATTTTTTATTCATTTTCATTGAGGTGATTAATTATTTTTGTTCATTTTCTTGAATTTTTGTTCAGTTTTTTTGTTTACTGTATGCTGTGGATAATTTTTGTTAAATTTTGTCCTAATCATGTTATTTTCATTATTTCACTTTTTTTTACTCATTTTTTTTAGTTTTGGTCATTTACTTGATTATACTCTTAATTTTGTGGATTTATTTTTATTTATTTTTTTCTTATTTCTTGTTCATTATCTACTTCATTTTTCTTGCTGTTGATTTAGTGCTTATTTTGTTCATTTTGATGTATTATAATATGTCATTTCCATTTCTGGACGAAGCCACCAGAGCCACTGGTTTGGACCTTGCAGACCACTAGACTTAGACTATTAAATACAGTAAATTTGCCATGTTGGAGGTCGTCTTGTTGCTTTACCTCTTGCCAAAAATATGGGGTAAACAACGCATTTGATAGTTTTTTTCTTTGACTGACAGAAAAACAGCCTGAAAACATTTAGTTAACAAAATGTGCCCTCATTTGAAAAATATGAAGATTCTCACATATTTAATGACATCTACGTGATATTTTAGAGCCATCTTTGCTTCTTGACTACAGAACCTCTTCTTTATGCTCCTTTTGTACTAAATTGTGTTTAAAATCACCTTTTAGTAATAATAACATTACACTAGCATTTTTAATATTTTAACAAATAGTGATAAAACTCTGCTATCTACTGCAGTATGTGACACTGACATGTATTACTTATCCAGCCCCTTGTATAAAATGCATAACAGTCAAGTTACAATCCGATTCCAAAAAAGTTAAGCCACATGGAAAAAAGGCCAACTAGGCTTTCGTCAATATTGGGTCTGCAACATGTTCCCAAAAAGATCAGCTGGGCCAAATTTTAGGATTAAAAATGAGAGAGAATCATTCAAAGATAATGGGATTTGAAAAAACTAACGTAATAAAGTGATGTTATACATGATCTGAGGTAACTAATACGTTGTTTATCTCGCGGGCTGTAGAAAATACATACAAATTAATCTACAAGTCTGTTCCAAAAAAGTTAAGCACAGTTGAAAAAACACCAAACAACCAAAACTCAATTATGGGTCTAGAATATGTTCCCAAAAAGATCAGCAAGGTCTAATTTTAGGGCTAAAAATGTGGTAGAATCATTTGAAACAGCTAATGTGAAAAGGTGATTTTAAATTTGATTTGCTACTTTTCAAAAAGGCTGTAGAAAACACATAACAATGAATTCATGGTAGTCAGACACAGTTCAGGAATTAAGTTTTTTATTCTCTATTCTGCAGAGGATACAAAACTGGATGTGTAAAAAGGCAACAGCTGTTCGGTGCCGCTGTTGCCACAGAGCCCAGGGCCCCCAGTATGGCCACCAGAGGTTGAGTTACGTCACCTGAAAGCACATGCTGCAATAAAAAAAAGGCTCCGCTTCCCATCAGGCGCTGTTCTCCTCGGCGGGTCCAAAGGGGTTTCCATGTCCTTTGCAGAAACATCATCCCTCACATATGCAGACGTAATGGCACCTTTTGACACATGCACGTACGCACTCACAATAATCAGGAGCGTTACCTAGAGGCCTGGAGGATAGTGGGGTCTGCCAGCAGAGGCCCCGAATCTGAGATAATCTGTGTCATTCATATTCTGTTGCCTGACACAAATGATCTGATAATGCACATGTGAAGTGAATTAACATCTGTTGTTTGAATGGGCCTAATGTGTAGCCATTCATCAATTTCACAGGATTATGTTGGTGACCAGAGGTTTATGTCTGTGTGTGTGTGTGTGTGTGTGAGGTCCTGGTATTTTCTAGTGTAGTACAAGCACATGCAGTGTTTGTTTTGTCAGTAAGGCAAAAGATGTTATGGACAACTTTAAAGGCACTTCTGAGTTCCCTCTCATGCCGGTGAAAGCCTTTTTCTTCTCCGCGCTGACTTGTAATGAAAAGGCAGAAGGTGCGTTTCAGTCGATAGGGCTCACAAGTGAAAGGCTAGCGCTGAAATCCACTTCACATGTCCACTGGAGGACCCTCGACGTGTTTCACCTTGGTGACCACAGGCTTTTATGTAGGAAACTCTCCTGCAGCACTCAGCATTTGTTTACACGGATACTTTACGGATATTCTCTGTCAACAGCGAAGCAAAAGAGCTTGTACAAACACACGGGCAGCAATAAAATGCAGATGAGTCTCCCTATTCATCAACAATTGTATATGAGCAATTTCCAGGGAGGTGGGAAATGTACTTTCTTTATCAGGCAGGAAAGCGATCTGGAGGAATGCATGATTTTCCCAAATGAGGAATCTTTTTTTTTGTTTGTTTTCTGTAAATCACTGTAGCTCTGTCTTCTGCAGCTGAGGCAGAGGATTGAGCATGGAAAAAATAAAAGAGAGAAGCGGAAAAGTGGGAGGAGGATTCAAAAGGTGGTGTGAGTATAGCTGCTCATTCACACAAAACACACACAGACGGGGAGGAAAAAAGGAAACGGCAAAAATATTCAGGAGAAAATCTGCTCGATTCAATCAAGCTTAATTCTATTTTGATAATTGTGGGTGCTGGGCGTCTGGGCCCGGCTCGGTGGGGAAGCTGTGACTTGTGTACGAGACTGACAATGAAGTCGGGTAACAACAGCTGCTGGATGGCGGGTGAGCTCGTGTACCTCGACGCTCAAGTCTTGTCAGTCACATTTCCCCTAATTAACGAACATCTGCTTTCCATTTTCGGTTACACTGCATCGCCAGCTTGTCTCATATGAATCACCGACTTCTGACCTCCCCTGAGGTAGGCACTCGCTGTCATAAGTACCCGGCCAACGCCATCGATGATTTTCCATTCCTTTTTTCATGTATTGAGGCCTCCAGCTCACTGCAGGGGAGAGGAGAAGGAGGGGACGGTGGGTAGGTGGGTTGTAAACCTGCAGAGACTTCTCCGGTGTCCTCTGGGACGACCCGTGCAGGAACTGTTTGTGTTCCGCTGCTATTGGTTCAAACGTCCTCCTGTGGCACCGTCCTGCCTCAATCCGTGAAGGACCCCGAGTCCTCCTCCTTTCTCCAGAGCTCTAACCTATTCCCAAACTAACCTGGAGAACAGGTGTGTGTATGTTTATGTATGTGTGTGCACCTCAATGGAAAACAAGGCTGGGCTTGTAGGCTTTTTTTTTTTCTGCCTGAAAACACACCACATGAACATTAGAAATAGCACCAGCTGTTGACTTCACGCTATCACAGATAAATACAGTCGACTGCTTTATATGGCTCCAAATGGTGGAGTGTTTTATTTTTAAATCACCACTGCCAGATAACAGAAAAAACAATGCTGGAATGAATGTTAACTTGACAGGAAAATCTGATTAAAATGCACAAGAATAACCCTGCAAAGTGAAAAAAAAAACTGCATTTAATCTCATTCACTGAAAACCTCACACATACTGTACATACTAATCAAGTTCTATAATATAGTTTATTTTTCTACTGCAGTGTGGCTTGTACATGAATATTTCTCAAAGCTTTCTCTTCTCTTTCTCACACTGTTCTATACTACTACATATACTGATCAATATAAATGCATGTTTTTTCACACCAGAAACACCACAATTTACTTTACACCTAAAACAGCCTAATGGATCAAATTTATCCAGGTGCTATTTTGGTCACAAAAATGTCGATGATCTCTTCAGAATCAGATTAATTTATTTGTCCTGTGCAGGTTAACACCCAGTCAACAATGCAATGAAATGTTATGGACAAGAAGAGCCAATCCACTCACTCCTCACGCACTACAAAAACAATAAATGCAAAAAATATCCTTAAATTATTCTAATACTTACTTATGTTTTATAAAACTCAAATATCCAAAAGACCCTAAAGCATTAAATATCCTCACAAATAAATGGTTCAAGTTGTGAGTTTATTTAATCATCAGCTCTGGTTTTAAGTTAATTTACCATTTAAAACCCTTTGCATGTTTATCTGCACAAATCAGTCTAAAATAACACTGAAAATAGGTATTAGAACAATATTTACTGAGACATGCATTTCTCTGTTTTCCACTCTAATCCGTTATAAACGACAAATGACATAAAGCTTAAAACTTGAATACTTAAATAATAAATAGAGCAAAAAAAAAAAAAAAAGCAGTGCATTCCAGTAGGGGCACATTTGACCTGTTGGTTGTTATAGGTCTAAATACCCATATTTTTGATCAGGATTTATTGACTATTTTTAAAACATAATTTTGGGAAAGGTCAAAAAATGGGGGTGTCTGTGTTTTATTAAAACCACAATGAACAACTGAAAAACATTTGAGGGTATATTTGACCCACTGGCTATCTGGCTATAGCACTAATTGATTAAGTTACAATGCTGTTATAAATAAATGCCCATATTTTTGATCAGGATTTATTGACTGTATTCAACAATAGGAAAGAATTTTAGGAAAAATCCAAATCTATTAGCATTTGCATTTTATTAAAACCGAAATGAAAAACTGAAAAACACTGGCTATTCTAGTACTAATTGGTTAAGTTACATTACTTTGTTACTGCATCACATGCATATTCCTTCTGAATCTCTGTTTTCCACACTTGACTATCTGTCAAACGACACAGATAGATGATATACAGCTTTAAAAATGTGAATATTTACTCGTAAACAGAACAAAGATCAATACATCCCAATAAGGGTCAATTTGACACATTGACCATTAAAGATATAAATGCCCAGATTTTTGACCAACATCATTTTAGGAATGGTCCAAAACTTGGACTGTCTCTATTTTATGAAAACCACAATATACAACTAAATAACAGCTCAGGGCATATTTGACCCATTGGCTATTTTAGTGCTAACTGATGAAGTCACAATAGTTTATAACTGCACCAAATATATTTATGTAAACAGATACACTGTTAACAGAATCAATGCATTTATTGTACGCATGTGTAATATGGAAACATACTGTATTTCAGAAAATACACATTTTATAATCACTTGCATTCTTTGTTTTCATAACCACAATAGATTAAAATGTATGCAAATATTAACACATCCTCATAACAGAGACATCCAAAACAAAAAAAAGACCTCGAAACAAGGCCATGTGAATAAAAAGCACCAAAATCTTCATGGATCTTAACAGGCCCCTAAGAATGTAGTTATGACAGTTTGGTCATGTTAAAAAAAAAAAAAAAAAACAGACAAAAAAAACATCAGGAGAGAAAGAAAGAGTACGTCTGCTTCGTTTACATTGCTGTGGATATAAAGTCCTGACCAAAACATCTTTTCATAAGCCGCTCTAGACATAATGTTAACTCCAATAAATGTCAAAAACGTAGGAGACGAAGAACCACCAAATTTATATGCTAAAACTTTGTGACTCAAACATAAAAAAATATGTGCAGTACTTACTGTACAATTTCTTCTATTGTAATAAACCATAATGATTTACAATGGTGTCATCAGGAAGCTTTGCTGGCTTCATAGGGGAACACAACACAGGCGATGAAATAAGCCATAATGGAAAATGCATTTTCAGGTTCAAGCTGTACTGTACATCTGACAGGACTTTGATAACTGACAGCGTGATAAGAACAAAGACACAGTGAACAGATGACCATGTTTAAGTTCAAAAAAAGAATAAAAATCTTCTGTGAGTAAAAAAAAAATGTTGTTTCTAGTATTTTGACAGGTGTGTGAGATGCTATTTTGCAGAACTATCACACCTGCAGCATCAGTACCACACTGTCACACACTGCAATGGAGATGTTTGATCCAGAAACCCCTTCTCCTTATAAAACACAGCAACAAGCAATATTCATGTATTTTAATCCCTTGAGAAAATGAGGTTGATATCCATTGTGTTCACCTGGCCTTCTCTCAAACTTCCCCATGTATTTGTGCCTTTCTGTTGCAATTCTAATCCCTAATACCTGTAGGATATAAAAGATGCCCCTTCCAGTACAGGGTGGCTCATATCGTCACTACACACTGTGTACAGTTGTGGCAGGCCGTCCGTTTAAGTGTCGAGCACTCGATTCAAAAAGCCGATGTTTCATCTTTGCCTCGTAATCACAGATTTCAGACATTCACACACTCTGCAACATTTAGCACTGGTCCCTTACCTCCCGATTCGGTTTGTAAGGGAGTGAAATCTCGGCGGTTTTGAAAACAAAAGGGTAAATGATTACATTTAAAAATAATTAACAGATGGGCACAGGCTGGGGAGGGAAAAAAAAATATGATTTTCTACAAATGATTGCATTCTCTCTCCCCTTTGGTGTGAAAAGTAGATTCAAGAACACTTTTAAATAATTTGCTCAATTTGTTCCACAGCCAAAGAAATGCGGCTTGCTGGAAATTCAGATTCATTAAAACTTAATTAATATGCATCATTATGTAAATGAGGTTGCAGTTAATGAGTTCTTAAAAGAAGCCTTCCTTAATTAGTTCACTTTTAATGGCATCATCATTTATCTTTTTTCTTTGAAGCAGAATGACGGTACGGAAGTAGCCTTTCCCAAAAGTACTCAAAATTTAGCATTTTTTAATTATTCTTATTTCCTTAATTTTTACATGATTAAGTATACATTTATGATACTAAGCAAATGAGGAAACTTAACTCCCTTCCTACATTTGAAGTCAAAGAAGTTCCCAGTGATGGAAAAAGTGGCGTCCGCTGACATCGTGGTACCTGGCTGTTAATACGGGAATAGATGGGTTCATCATCAGCGGAGTTTTTATTTATTAGTCTACAATTTCTCATTTGACATTATGCAACATCTGGGCTTCTGCCGAGTTTCTGACACCAACATATGGAAAGGCTCCGTCTCTTCCCAGCATCAGTGCGAGCTTAACATCTTCTTCCCAGCAGTGGAGGTGAGGGCCACGCCGGCGAGGCCCCGGCTCTGTTTCATGTTGTCAGGAGCTTACCTCCACTCCTAATTGATAACCACTGGCATTTGATCTGAAGGCGTTCAAACACCCAGTCTATCTTTGTGCCTCCAATAACACGAACCATCTGTTGTTGCCCAGCCCGCCGTTCATTAAATCTAATTTCCTTCAGCAGAAATAAGGTTTTAATTGTACATCTTGTGCGCGGGGTTACCGTGAGCCGAGAGTAATGGGTTTCTTAGCGAGATGGGAGGGCTGCAAACTGTAAGGAGGATATAGGAGAGATGGATGGATGGACGATTGATTTAGATTGTGGGAATCTGTTTCACTCACTGAGGTAGTTTTTCACTGGGGAACGTGGCAGAGGATTGCAGTGTGACAATAATACAGCGTGCATGTTAGTTAGTGTCTTATTGGCAGGTGACAAAGAAAATGCACTGACTTTGATTCCCATGGAGGCGATTTACATCAGCATTGCAATGCATTAGGTGACTCCTCATTTATCTTTGAGTCTCCACTCTGCAGCATATTTGCAACATGAAATACATTTGAGAGGGGATGCAAACCCTGTATACCATCCAAAAATAGCCTGAAAGCAATCCTTAACCCTTTCACACATGGTGTCAAGAGAAGCAGACGGTAACTAGATGACATTCACGTTATAGTAATTACCAAGTATAGGCAGAAAGCTAAACAAAATGCAATGTCGTGAGTATTTTGACTTAAAATGAGCAAAATGATCAGGAAAAAGCAGCAACATAAGAAGTAAAAGATATAAAATATTAAGAAAAATGAAAAAAGTGAATCAAATCAGAAGAAAATAAACAAAACTGTCAAATAATTAAGAAAAAAAATCAGACGAAAAATCAGACGAAAAGGGAAGAAACCAATCACGAAAATGAACCAAATTAGATGCAAAAAGAAGAAAATTTAATAAAAATTAGGGCTGTCAAATGATTAAAATTTTTAATCTGATTATTCACAGGGCCACTGTGGATTAAATCAGATGAATCACGATTAATACCCATTTATTGTTTTTCATTTTGTAGGAGTAGAAACACTCATGACAGAAGGTGGTATATTCACTTTGCATGTGTTTATTTAAACTAAACAGTGGTTGCAGGACGATCAAGATATTTAAACAGTCAGTGTCACTCAATAAGTCCAGTGTCTCCTGTCAGGACGACTGTCTGTCTTTATTTTATTTTCAGTTTCATACAGCATGTGCTGTTTTTACAAACCACCTGGCAATTGTGTCAGTCAGTCAGTTTGTCAGAGGTCGACTTACTTAGGCCTCTAATAAGTGACCTGGTCCATCTTTAACGTTCTATAAAGATATTACAGCAATTAATCTGACACATGACTGCCGTGCTGGGGTTTGATTACATGTTGCAATAGTAACTACCGTGTTTTCTATACTATACGTTGTGCTTTTATTTCAAAGTCTGGCTAGGGATGCAACACATACATAACTCACAAAAGTGAGTACACCCCCCCCCACATTTCTGCAGATATTTAATTATATATTTTCATGGGACAACACTGAAGAAATGACACTTTGACACAATGA
>JAQQAE010009142.1:0-14781 GCA_029823295.1 Pseudamia nigra
TGCTAGATCGCCCGGTCGAGCGCGCTCGACGTAATGAGCACCTCTGGTGTAACACATATTGAATCCTGTATCAAACTAAATGTCTCATCTTTGATATTTGTCCGAAGAAGACAAAGACACATGTAGCTTTGTACACTCATGAAATCAGATTCATCAGATTTATAAGGTACCGTAGTCACCTGGAACAGTTTTGAGTTCACAAGTCAGTTAGTGAGTGAGTTAGTCTTAATTTACAAACAAGACTATGTTTTCTTTTGATATCAGATTTTCCCATCAGTGTGAATTTGGAAGCTCTGGCACCATTGATAAAGTTTGTGGAATACGTGTCTTTTAGATTGCCATGAAAATGACCGGTTCAGACTTGTTTCAGACCAAGGATGGAAGAGTATAAAACTTTGGCAACTAAGCACTTTACTGTGTTTGATCATCCTTTTGGTGTTCATATTGATGCTTCCTATGCATAGAATATTTTTGAATCAAGGACCACCATCCTTAGAAAAAAACCTGGGGACCACTGTTGTTCAGAGTAAGGACAAGTGTTGAGATGAGGTTTTTTTCTTACCTGTCAGTGAGTGTTGAATTGCACAGAGTCCAGCTACTCTTGGCAGTATCATCACACACACAGAGTCGGATATCATTCTCTGGCTCCAGCCATGCCACATGCAATGGTACAGACTCAATAGCCCTTTTAGTGCCAATACAACCACTGTACAAACCCACATTGTAACAGTCAGTTAAGAGAAAAGGCAGAAGGCAATTTCCCAGACTGAGTAACCTTCCTTTCTTAAAGTAATGATGGACTGTCTCTTCGTTTTATGTAACTGGGTGTTTCTTGCCATAACATGGATTTGTACAGTAGTAGTAGCAGCACTAATATGGCCATTGACTCTGTACCTACCATTCCTTTGCAAAAGACAACTGATAGTTTAGAGCACATTAAGAAGGCAAGAAATGGCACAAATTAACTTACTTGTTTTGTCTCTAAAAATCCTGTTTTATGCAAGTAATGTCAGTTTTGTCTCATTGTTGGTTAATTTCATTTTCTTTATTAATTTATGTTGATTTTTATCAGCTGGGATAGGCTCCAGCATCCCCCCCTGACCCTCACGAGGATTAAGGGGTAGAAAATGGATGGATGTTAATTTTTAGAAGATTTTGTTCATTTTGACTTAGTGAATATTGATGTACGTTGCCGTTCACAACAGCACATCAAAAAACACTAAATATGTTTTACTGTTTTACTCATTTTAAGTTCATTTTCTTAATTTTGTTTATTTTACCCATTCCCGTAATTATTTATATTCTTAATTATTTTGTTTATTTTTACTCATTTTGTTGCTCAAATTGTTCATTTTATTGATCAATTTTGTTCATTTTTGTTTGCCTTCTTCAACATTTTGTTCAAAATGGCTCAATTCTTTTCTGTCATCTGTTTCTTGATTATTTGGTTAACTTTTTGCACTTGAAAATTTTTTGCACTCGAAAATTTTCTTGATTTTGTTCGTCTTCTTGTGTATTTTGTTCATTTCTACTCATTACCTTAATTATTTTGTGAATTTTTATTCATTTTCTTGATTACTTCACCCCCACCTCCCCAAAAAAAAGACAAAATCTACACCCTTGAGTATTAATGTACAATTTTGAAAATAATAAAAATAAAGAAAAAACACTGAAGGAGAAGGTGTATCCAAATGTTTGACAGGCAGCGTAGAAAGACCTCATTAAGTCAGATGACATTACTTGACATTAGAAAGTAATGTAGGTTACATAAATCCAACCTGCCGTGAAGGGAAGATGTACACACTCCACAAAAAATATGCCTACAACCAGTCTGCTCTGAAAACAGCCCACAGTCATATTTTACACTCGACCTGTGAATCTGTGGTGGAGTTTTGATGATTCAGCATTCAGGGGCACACAATGTTTCGCCAAGTTTCATTTTTTACACTAACGTGCAAGAAATACACAAGAAATAGATGCCTCTTTTGAACATGCTTTATATTAGTGACAGCACATGCAACATGTGATAAGTATGCCTTTTTAAACTGTCTGTCATAGCTAATTAAACCACAGTCACACACAATGTATTGATCTTGGAAATAAAATAATGAAATAATCAATGTCAAGCATTTCTTTTTAGACAGACATTTACTGTCAGTCATTTAATGTTTTCACTCTTGGTTTGAGTCACGTGTCTCAGTTTTTGTTGGACAACTGAAAGTCTTTTCCTCCTGTGAGACCTCGGCGCTGACAGACACTGACGATGTTTGAACACCTTTTGTGACCACTTTGCCCCGCCACATCTTTGAATACAGCTTTGTGCTGAATGAGACGGTGCTGAGGGCGGGAATGCAAGGGGTCATCGATTTACTCCGAGAGCGACAGCTGTGCTTTTATGGGAACTTGACCTGTTACCGGCAGGTAGATCCTGCCCACTGTATCCCATCTGTGTCAGATCTGGTGTGCTAGATGTGGTAGTGGAGCTACCATGAGTAAAATGGTTAACGCCGCTGCGAGGGTACATGGCACACACTGGATGAGTCACCAGGTCTATTTTTGTTCATTACCTCCAACAAGGAGGTTATGTTTTTGTCTGTGTTAGTTTATCTGTTTGTTTGTTGACAACATAGGTCAGAAACAGCACAAGGACCAATTGACTGATCTGGGTCATCATCTGGATCCAGAAGAGTTTTAAAGGATTCTTCACCACTGCGAGATAGGGACAAATTCAACATCTGTCCTTGTAACGCCACAAATAACACCCAGAAAATTTAGGGATAACAGCATAATAGATTCTATCAAACCACAAAGTTTGATCCAGATATGGGCAATATTCTGGACATAGTGATCCAGAATGCTTATACTTACAGGAGTTGAGGGAAAATAGCTAGTGTAAGGTAGTAAATAAAAGGTACAGACATGAAACTGACACCAAATTGCAGTGGAATGTCTGCTGATTCAGTAATGCGTCTATGGATCTGACACATCTTCAACATTTACAGAGCTAAATAAAGAAGAAAACTGCCATTATGGAAAGATTATTTTTGTGAATAACTACTGAAGTAATAATAAAATAACATTAAAAATGACAATTGTTATACCTTAATCATTTGTTTTCATGGTTGTATCCCACCATGAAGAGAACCTGAGCTGCCTTGGGGGAGGTCTGCGCTCTGAGTGCATCATAATGCATCACATCACATTAATGTGTTCATTTTCATTCCTTACTGTGCATATTTGGTCTATTTTTCTATTAAACAATGTAGATAAATTTCCTTTGACAAATAACTGAAGCTATATTGAAGTGGCTAGAACCTCCAAATCCCCTCATTGCTAATCAAGCAGATCCAAACATAAATCCTGTCCATGTTGCTCCAACAGTCATTAAGGCATCATTCAGGTTCAGTTGCTACAGTTGTTATGTCAAGAGCTCTGTCAACTTGTTTGAGTGTGTGATGGCAAATTATCTCCAATCTGGTGATTTTATGAACACAGCTAGTGGGTGGTGCTATTTTTAGAGCCATATGTGCTTTGATTCCAGACTGCATCGGCAAAAAAAAATCCCAGTCTATTTTAAAATGAAGCAAAGAAACCATCAGCCATACCTCATTGCTATAAGAGGAATTATGTTAATCTATTCGGCACATACCGCTCTTTAATCCAAACGCAGTGTACAGTAAATATTAAGTAGTCATTGAAAAAATAATCAAGCAATAGGACATCTGTAATCCTGACACAAATCCTGTCCTGGGGATCAGGTTTCAGCACTCTCATAGATTCAAACAAATCACTTGTTGACCTTTCACCTTCAGAGTCTCAGGCCAGGCGGAAAGCACTTTGATCAAATTTGTCAAGAAGACGGTACGCAGCTAAGAGTCCCACGGAGCCTGGATTAACATGACAGATGGAGAACTCACTCAGATCAATAGCTGTCCGCAGCCTCTTCTGTCTGTGTTGTCTGATAACCTGCGGACAAACACGGTGCTTTTCATTGAAACGGGACAGGCTTCGCGCATTATCCATCACACACTGTATCCACAAATGCTACCTCCCCGAGGTGGCTCATCAACACCCTGAAATAGGAAACGATTGGTAATATTGAACCACTTCAGATGTGTTGCTCTGTATCAATATTGTGACTGCAGTGTTTCTACTTTCATAACTGAGTGAGTCAGCTGGGATCAGCACGAGCGGCAGCAGCACATTGTGAATATTCAAAAGTCGTGCCGATCCTGAATGAAAACTTGAACAAAAGAGCCAAAAGTGAAACATTTCAACTCTAAATTTGGAGACCCAGAACTGTCAGGAAGGATTGTGGCTTATCTCTGCACACACTCCAAGTAGGCTACAGCCTGGAAGGTGTAATGAGACGGTGCTGTGATACAGACACAGAGGCCTGGTGCATCTACCGCATAGCCTAGAACGTTCCTCAAACAGGGTCAGAGTAAATTACACAGCGCAAGCTTTTATGGTGAGAGTCATTCATCACAATATGCTTTCTGTAGTCCGGTAAGTTCTGCTTTAATGGCTGACCCATCATAAAAGGTGACGCTAAAACAAACTGCCTGCAACATACTAGTCTCAGCAATAACCTCAGACTATATTCAGCTACTCAGGGTCAACATTTTTTTTTTCCATTTTTCCACTAGATCTGTGCAGTCCATTAATTAATATTATTGTGTTATGTATTTTATAATGTGACATTTAATGATGATGATGATTTCTTGTAATTATCATGTTTATTTTGCCTCTGTAATGACAAGAAGTCACATCTAATATAACAGTGGGTAGAGTAAAAAGAAATGGTACACAAGTAAAAGTATTGCTACTGTACATTACAATTAGAATGGCTCAAGTATAAGTAGAAGTACTCCTCAAAATAAGTACTCTTGTAAGAATAAAAAAGTACTGCAACAAAACTCAAGTAGTCAGTAGTAATATGACTTCATAATTGAATTCAAACAGGTTATTTATGCTGCAAGTAATTAATACATGAAGTGCATCATCAGTTGACATTAGTAAAGGTACGGATCCAAAAACATAGAAATGCACACATACTGTACATACTGTTAAAGACAGACATCTCTGAAAACAATGTTACAACATGATCAATAATTGGTTATAGTGAGATTTGTTGCTTATTTTGTTGGCCGTGTTATTCATTTATGTTAACTTACTTCATCATTTTGTTACATTTTCCTCATTTTGCTGGGATTTGTGTTGATTATTTGTTGATTATTTGGTTCTGTTGAGTTACTTGAGTTTACTTGATTATTTTGTTATTTTTGTGCACATTTTGGTGTTTATCTTGCACATTTATTTTAATTTGACCCCTACTCAATGCGGACCTTAATGTAACTAAGTATATTTTTTCATCACAAATTTAACTAAGAATAAAAAAGTATTTTGTCAAACAAGTACTCAGATGTACATCTTTCTCAAAATTACTACTCAAGTACATGTAATGGAGTAAATGTACTTGAGTACTCCCCACCTCTGCATCTAAAGACATTAAAACAAATACATTGAAAAAGGTTAAAAGATCTCATATGGGAGATGTTTACTGTCTTTTGGCATCTTGGTCTTTTTCATCTTTTACCTAATTTTTGTCTTTTGAATCTTTTATGTTGTCTGTTTTTTGCATTTCGTCTTCATCTCTTATATTGTCTTTGTGTTTTTGTGTCTTTTGGGTCACTTTCATCTTTAATGTTGTTTTTGTTATTTGCATCTATATGTAATGTACGTTCTTTTTCATTTATACCTAACTTTCATCTTTTATATCATCTTTGCCTTTTCTGCACCTTTTGATCTACTTTAATCTTTTTTCCTTCTTTTTATATGATTTTTGTCTTGTTCCAGCTTTTACCAATTATGCACACTTGTAATCAAGACCAAAACTCAAAATAAAACAACGATTTGACAGTTATTGATACCAACAAACATTTTAGCCATTTCTGTCCATTTTGTTCTACATTCAGCATTACTGTATATTTATTGGATTTCGCTGTCGAGCTGAATAATGCATAAGAAAATATAACTGTATAACTGTCCACTCTTCCCATAATCGACACACATATGGCATGCAGCTTCAATCTGATTGAACATATCTGACTGAATATTTTGAAGACGTGTGACAAACAGCTGCAGGGTTTCTCTTTTTGCATGCTCAGAAAAGAACAAAAGTTCAATGTTCATTCTTATCTCAATACTGTTTACATTTAATAGTAAATTTATTTGAGTCACAAGGAGAAGCTGAATTTCTTTTCTGTGTCTCGAGCAAAAACTTTTGGGAACACTGCTCCGGCGTTAAACGATGAATAATGGTTTGAAAAATTCCGAAGATATAAAACCTTTTGCTCCGTGTTTGTCACACGTATTCATCTCAAAGCAGCTCTAATGACTGTACATGGCCACGTTCTGAGATGATAAAGTGCCCAACATTCAACCTTTACATTCACCTTAGTGCCTTACACAGCACAGGATAATAACACACACACACTGGGCCATGCAGTATGGCCTATCGCATAAGATTATACTTTCATCAGCGAATGAAAAGGGATTAATCTATTTTGCTCACGTCGTAGGGTCTACGGGCCCTTTATTGTGGCGGAGGAGGTGGTTTATCAACTCATCGGATTTACAGATTATAGTCCTGATTATATTTATGGTCCTTTAATATTTATATCCTTTCAGATCATTGTGGCAGACTTAAAACTATATTTCAGTGGAGGTGCTCCATTAAAAATTGGAAAACTGTCTCCATCAATAGAGGTTGGTAACAAAATCTATACCAGGCAGTGTAAAAAAGCTTTTCTGTAAACAGAAGAGAAACACTGTTTTAAAATGATATTTTAAATTTGCCCGATTTGTCTTTAAACCTGACCTCTGATCTGTTATAAATGATCTTGTGATTGTAACTGATCCCTGAGCTGTAGTTTCCAGTCAACTTCCAGCCTCAAGGAGTTAAAAATATCACAGGTGTCAAAACACAAACAGGTTCTATATTTAAAAATAGGTTCTTCATATCGGGGCTCTGAGTTAAATAAATGTGGAAGTCTTCAGTATTTTCTTCAGCCACTGTCAATTCAAAACACTACCAAAAGTTATTAAACTAGACATCAATGGTTATTTCCATAAATAAAATGTGCAGTTTATTTTGACTCCATCGCAGCAACCATTGCAAGCTACTGCCAAAAATACTGTAGAGATGTATTCATCCACTGCTAAAAATAGTCCTGTACAAATGCATATTTATTTCTGTTCAAGTAATGCCTGGTATAGAAAATGTGTCATGCTGATTTTGTGGCTTTTGGCTGTGAAGGCAGTTTGTGGTCCAGTTTTTTTCCCCAGTTTTCAATTTAGATATCTTGATTCAGATATTATTTTAGTAAACTGCACATACAGTATCATTTTGTTTCCAAAGTTTCCCACAACTTCTTAAGAGCATTAAATGACATAAGTCAACACTGCCCCAGGCTGTTTAGTGAGGCTGATGCAGAAGTAACTTGAAGTTGTAATACTGCTGTTGGCTCTTGGGGCACTGTTCACTGTGCTCCGAGAAGCCCCGACTCCCATATGAAGGTCCGACTCCACCGGTGACAATAGTTACCGTGGCGGCATGTTGGTCAACCCCCAGCACGGCAGTGGTTTGTTGGATTGTTTGCTGTGGTATCTTGGTGGCGGAGCAAGGAGTTAAAGATGGACCAGATCACTTATTGGAGGATCCCGATGGAATGTTTGGGACCATGATGACTCATGAGAAGATGTTATATATTTATACACTGGACTCTATTACTATTACTGAAAGTACTATTTTATTTGAGACGTGTGGTTTTCCTTCTGTCGACTGGACTGGAGATTTGGTTTTGAAGACGTTTCGCTACCTATCCAGGAAACTTCTTCAGTTCTAACTGGTCACATGCAGACTATTTTATTTGGACTCTAATAAGTGATTCGATGGTCCCTCTTTAACTTTGTGCTCCATTGTTAAGATATTGCAGCAAATAATCTAATAAATCACTACTATGCTGGGGTTTGAGTGACAGGTCAGTGTAATGACTTGACTTGCCAGCGAAGTCGGACTGAGTTTTACCTTTGTATCTTCTATTTCGAGGGTGTCCAATCATTGCTACAAAGGGCCTTCAAATATAAAACATGTTCTGGGTATTTAACATGTGTTTCTGTGATGTTTGGATGTCTTCAATGTTCAATATACAAACCTTTGAGTGGTAGTGTATATGTAAAAACAATAGCAGCATGTCCATCAGAAATTTACTGGGGCTGCTTCTTCAAACAGTTATCTGCAAATGTCCATGAGAAGTTGGAGAAAAATGACAGCAAATGAGGAGAGGGTTTACTGAGACACTCTTTTTTTTTTTTATTTAAGTGGAAGAGAACACGAGTTTTAACATTCTATTGCTGATATGACATGTCAGGCTGAAAATATTTTCGAGTCCTATCATTCCTGGTCTTTATGCCGAGTGTCAACCGACTGTTAAAGACAAATGTCTGTCAGAATTTAAAAGTACAGGCTGAGGTGGCATTTAAATCATTCTTTTAAAGCAAAATAATTAAATTTTATTTTCATCTCGCAGTTAGTTTAATGTTCACTCACAGCTAGTTAAAACTCTTAATATGCCTTTATGCAATAGCCCCAGCTATTAATCATTATTTAAATACACAAAAAAGAAACTCAATCAGATGCATACACTTTCCTTTAATCATGCAGTTCTCAAAGTTACGAGAAAAATGTTTTGCTAGGTCACAACAACTTCTTGTCCTCTGGCCACGAAAATCTAAACAGTTCATCGTTGAATCTACGTGAATATTTGAGGTAAATTTGAAAAAATTTACTCCGTTCACTCATACATACATGTGGACAGACTAGATGTTAGAGCGACCTTGACCTTCTTCTCTGTTCAAGGACTTCATCATTTGTGTGACTTTGTCAAGCCTTTCCTGAGAGATTGAGCTTTATTGACTGACAGACACAGCTTCTTACTGAGATGTGCCATGGACACAATGAAAAACATAATTATCTATAGTTATTAGCTGTTACTCCTTGTGTAATCTACAATTCATTTTACGACTGAGAAGGCCAATACACTTCAAACGCGTGATTATGCTGTGACCTCTTGCCCAGATCATCCATTCTGTCATGGAGATGCCATTCTTCATTGCTAATCACTGTCAGAGATTAATTCAGCATAACTGGATACAAAAACTGCTACGTTCAAACTGCTTACTCTGGCTTTTATTGGGGACTTTATCATCTTCTTAGATAACCAAAGCTTTCCACATTTTTTGTGACTGGAGTTTTTGGACAGAAACACCACCTCCTCTAAATCCACTCACTGTGGCTGTTTTGCTCGCACCTGATTCATCTCATGTACGATACCTGAACTGACCTGACACAGGAGAGAAAATGAACAGTCCATTTCATCCAGACACAAGTGGACTTGAAGCCGATGAAAAGGCATTAAATATCTATGCTGTTGCTTTGAGTTAAAACTTTGAGAAAAACAGAATAAAACCATCTTCATTCTTTAACAGACTAAACACAGGCAGAGAGCTTCATCGCATGGCTGTGAAATGTGCTCTGTGTTGACCTAGAAAGCACAGTATATCCACCCTGAGACTGCACATGGTATATCTTATGTACATTATTATTTCATGAGAATAAGGGAAGAAATGAGTAAGCCTGTTAATTTAAAAGTGGACATAAATGAGTGTTATTCTATGAAACAAATGAACACAATGTGATTGGGAAACTCCACAGCTAACAAAGTGTTTGGGAAAAAGAAGAATAAAATGCATGGCATTAATTAACTGTCTGCTTTAAATTAAAATTCAAAATGCTTTTTGCAAAGTTAATTTCAGCAACATTAAGGAAGCAAATTTAAAAAATACAACCAACACACTTATGTTGAGAAAAGCTAGGCGTTTAATAACTGGTAGGAAGCTGCAAACTTAATCCATTTTTCAGTTGCAGTTTTTTGCACAGGTCACCTCAATTTCAGGGACAATGAGGGACATTTTTGTCCCCAAGCTCGCACTAATTTGCAACCATGGACACCGCTTTCCCAAGAGTGGTGCCTTCAAAGAAATTACCCTTGGCCTCCTCCTGAACTCTGAAGAATTAGTGCAAAACGATTTCAGCAGAATCTTCCTCAGCTTTTGTGCGTTGAGTCTACAGTACTATTACAGTTTGGCTGAATAGAAACCATTTTCTTACTTTAAATCTTGGGTCTTTATTGCTACCCTCCACGAATGGAAGAAATATTTTCCAATTCTGAAGCACAGTCTGCCTCTAATGATGACATTACTGCCTCCACTTGTCATCGGTTTAAAGGAACTGTGTTCCGGAACTACAGAGAGCATTTTGACCCAGACAGTAAAGGGGCTTGCCTGTAGTAGTATGTTCAAAGATGCATATATGGGGACTCCAAAAATAAAAAAATATATTGACTTCTGTTTATACTTTATAGAGCATGCAACAGTGACCTGACTTAGCTGAGCTTTGAGCTTCCTTTTCTTTACTGTAATTATGGACAGAGAAAAAATATTTGAGCTTCAAAGTATAAATTACAATAATTATATCTTTAACTGCTTTAAACACACGACATTTCTATGATAAAGGAGTACTGTTCATAGCACTGACCAAACCTTTTGGATATTACTGAATGTCCCTGGCACTGTTGGTTTTTTAATACCAAGTTTCAGTAACTAAGCAGTGAATCTTGGAATCAAATAGCACTCACAAATTGATTTTTTTACATTGCAAACTGCTTGTAGTGTTTAAAAGTTTAGTTCAAAGGCTGACTTTTGGCCCCAAGTGAAAGTGATTAAAAAGTAATGTAAGGAATTTAAAACCACGAGTGGCTTTATATTACTTGTCAAAGACAGAAGATGAGAATGATCAAAATATGTGAAAACTCCAAACATGGCAAAAGTGGCAAAAAGCAAAACAATGACGTCTAACATGATAAAGGTCAATTGTGATGCAGAAGTTTCAAAAAAGGAAGAGATTCAGTAAGAAAAAAATGACAAAAAAAATTAATAAAAGACAAAAATAAAAGGCAACAACATGACGCCAACTTCTGCAGCATCCTGTGTCTGATATCTTATTCTGTAATTCACACATCTATTTTAGCCCCAAAATGGAGGTGAAATGTTCATTATACACTGGGTGAGAATAAGATACAGCTTCATGAAAAGATTGTAAAAAGAAAACCAGCCAAATCAGCTGTGGCCTAATGATGAATGTTATTAATCCTTTTTCCTCATGAGCAACAGATGAATCTCTGAATCTCCAAATATTTGACAGTATTAATCAATGGACGTTCTCCATGACCTGAATGGAAACCTACTGATTAGGCTCTGATAACCTTTCCAGCTGTCCGCTCCCGACCACCAGAAAAGGAATGAACACAAAGGCCCCATTCATCGCCTGGACTCCCTTCAACTGGGCTTTCAGAGGTCATTTACAGACTCAAATAACAATATTTAACACTGAGACTGAGGCTGGATGAGATGAGAGGAAGGAAAGTGAAGTAAACAGCACACCGCCTCACTGCACACCGGCTTGTTTTAAAGCATCGGTGCTCTGCGTGGAAGCTTGGCATCCATTAGCATAACACTAAAAGATGCATGGTTGGTCCCTGGAGTCTTGTTTCTTTTGAGATGGGAGGAAGCCATTACAAACATCCATCTGCAACAGGCCTGCTCACATCGTGCCAACCCGAGGGAGAGCTGAGCACGAAAAAAGCAAAGAGACAGCAAAGGTCACCGAAAGACAGCTGTGATCTTAAGGGGAAAAGGTCGCCGGAGTCAGAACACGATTCCTTTTTCGGGAAGCACCGGTGTCTTTTTAATGTATTATTAATGCGTCCCGCCCCATAAATAACTGCCCTTTGTAGATAATTTGACATCGGCAGTGCAAAATCCTAGAGTGTGGTTTTTCTCATTAGCGTGGGTGGATGGATAGTGTTTCCTCTGTCGGAGAGGGCGTATGTTGAGATTAAAGGTGCTTATGGTAATTGAATCCTAACACTGATTCACTGAAGAGTATAGTTCACAGAGTACAGCTGAAATGAGCTGCAGGTTCTGCTTACAAGGTTACTGTATTGTGATGTATATGGTTCATATTATTTTGTACAGTCTCTCCTAATCCTGGACAAAATGAAGACCATGAGTACCTTTATTAGAGCATCAAATAAAGTGTTTAAGACCAAAATGACCCCTGGACTGACTCATTTTAAAGAGAAGTTCTTTAAAGGGGAGATTTTGTTTAAAAAAAAAGAGGTTTCATGTATTTTCCTATTGTTAGAACAGACCTCGGGGCTCTAAAAATAATATTTAAGTATCAAAATTCTCACTCTAAAGGGAAAAAGCAACATAAAGCTCTTTTCAGACAATTGGACCTGAAACAAACCATTGGATTTCTTGATATTTATGATGTCACAAACATACAATCATTGTCCTCGGTCAGTCATTCAGACCTACAGCACCAGAACCATCCTAGTACAATGTGCCAGGCAGTGTATGCAATGGAATCTGTTGCACAGACAGGACAAGAATGTGGTCAACAGCATACAAAGAAACACACTGTTTAACACAGACCTGAAAAACATGAGTTTGCAGACATGGTAGAGTAAGGCATCTTTATAGTATCTTCAGCTGAAATTTACATGTAAGAATTAACTTAACTTGTTAAAAAACACACATACAGTACATGCTGCATGCACTGACAGATTAGTAGGTTGGAGCTGATGTAAAAACGTTCAAACCAAACCAGTGTATCTGTGTATTAACAGACATTTCAGCTGAGCAGAAGAACAGTATTGTGATGTCACAGCCCAGGCATACAGGTGCAATGACTGCAGCCAAAAAGGTAATGCACTTCTGACACTGTTTGACAACAATGATAGGCAATAAATAATGAGAAGCAGCAGGGATAAAGCAGCAAAACGTTCCTTGCTGTTGAAAGAAAACACGATATAAGAGACCAAAGTTCTTCCCTTAGGTTTGTCAAGTAACACTGGATAGTTAATCTTACATGCTCACTCTATAAGTGCGTCTCAAGACCTTATTTTCAGCATTTTCGTCTCCTCAATGCTTGACTGTTACACAGAAGTTGATTTCACTGTATGTCTCAAGTCCTTAAGATGAACGCAGAGAAGCAAGGAGATAAAACCAAAGATACACTGATGCATCCTCTGAGGAAGTCTTTTGATCAAGTAGACGTGACATATAAAAGAAGTTGTGATCCACAGCTGGATTATACAACCACAAAAGGAAAAAGAACAGTTTCTTCAGTTGTATTAATTCTGTGAAATTATCAAATGTGTGCTCAGATGTGTGTATGTTAAATAAAAATGCATGGCACCGTCAAATCCTCTGCTGACACATTGCAGCACTGTGAATTACTACCCAAATCAGAGTCCATCCATGGAGTATTTTCCATCCAAAGTTTGGATGGAAAATACCAGTAAAAATAGTGGCTTTCTGAAACATGGGCACAAAAATAAAAATGATAAACATAGTCCATGCTTTAACTGTTAACAAACACAGAGAGGCAGCTATTACCCACAGGTGACCTACATCATGTGTCCCACTATACTGATTGACACCTGGACTGTGAAGATGAAGATTTCATACCTTTGCTCTGTTGCATGAAGCCTTATGAGATCATGCAACAGTATTAAACCTCTGTGGAGTATCCTGGTGATTTTGTAACGTTACAGGTCATTTAACCCTATAAAGCCTGACCCAAGAAATAATGCACAGAAAATTCAGATTTTTTTTTTTTAAATCTGAAGCCTTTATTTACCCCTTTAACAAAATTAAATTAAAAAAATAATTTGCATCTATGTTTTTTTTTTTATTTGTTTCATATTTGACATATTTTTTATTTATTTCATATGTGTGGGTGTTAAACATATTTCACCTCCACCTGGGGGCAAAAGACAAGTAACAGATTATATTCAACAGGGTTTTGAGCAAAGTTTTTACCATATGATGATGCAATAGGTCTAAGAAATGTGTGTATCAAATATGATACACACAGCATTACTGTATAGGGTTAATAATCTCAGAAGCATCTATAATGAAGAAGAAAAAGTTTTATCTGCTCTGATGATGCCTTCCACCTTATTATAAAAATCTGTGCTCCAAGATAAAATAAATACTAATAAATACTAAGCTATTAGCACTTGGTTAATGTTTTCAAGGACTAACTGTGGTGAGTTTCTCCCACAGCCTTCCGCACTCTACTGCATCTGATCTCTCTAAAACAATGGAAATCTTACAGTACTGTATCTCTTTAATGCATTGTGTCACTGGTGATATGTGGACAAAACATTGTTCTCTATGGACTTGAAGCCCGTCACTGATTCAGATACATCATTGGTCTTAAAGCGGCCTCAAACAGATGCACTGCCGAAGCACAAAGCTCTGGGTCACAGCTCTAGAAACGAGATACTGATCCAGAGACAGATTACTGATCCAGCAGAGCATCATCTTAGAGTCCTTCTCAGAGCAGCATACACAGAAGTTTACTTTATCTGGCAGAGGAACGTGTTTTGTCCAGTTTTCCTTTTGATTCTTCAGTTTTAGACTGTGGGGTTCACATGTTCACCTTAGTCCAAGACACAAACACAGGGATTAAAGCACAAAAAATATTTTTGACTGAAATTATTTTGTTAGGCCAGTGCATATTCCCCCGCAATATGCTGCACTACACATTAAGAATGACACCTTTTTCGCGCAATAGTTTCCCAA
>JAQQAE010009144.1:0-14780 GCA_029823295.1 Pseudamia nigra
CCTGACTAAAGCCCCAGTTCCAGCTGAAGAAAAACATCCCCAAAGCATGATGCTGCCACCACCATGCTTCACTGTAGTTATGGTGTTATTTTGCTGATGAGCAGTGTCGTTTTTGCACCAAATATACCTTTTGGAATCATGGCCAAAAAGTTTAACCTTGGTTTCAGCGGCCCATAACACATTTTCCCACGTGTTTGGGAGATTTCAAATGTCTTCTTGCAAAATGAAACCGGGCTTGAAGGTTTTTCTTCGCAAAATAAGGCTTCCGTCTTGCCACCCTACCCTATAGCTCAGACATATGAAGGAGACGGGAGATTGTTGTCACATGTATTACACAGACAGTACTCGCCAGAAATTTCTGCAGCTCCTTCAATGTTGTTGCCGGCCTCTTGGCAGCCTTCCTGACAAGTTTTCTTCTCGTCTTATGAATTTTGGACAGATATCCTGTTCTTAGTAATGTCACTGTTGTGCCATATTTTCTCCACTTGATGATGACGGTCTTCACTGTGTACATTTAATTCCTTAGAAATTCTTTTGTATCCTTCACCTGACTGATATCTTTGAACAATGAGATCCCTTTGATGCTTTGGAAGCTCTCTGCGGACCATGGCTTGTGCTGGAAGATGTGGCTACAAAAATGTCAGGAAAAGCCTAATACAACAGCTGAACTGTCTTCTCCTTTCGGCTGCTCCCCTCAAGGGTCGCCACAGCAAAACACCAATGATTTGCATGTTTGATCTGGCATAGGACTGTATTTGGGGTTAATCAAAGGCACTTTAAATGGTGACAGGTGTGTGCTGACTCCAATTCAACATGACTTTGAACATAACTGGTTACTGTATTTTCCGGGTGATATGTCGCTCTGGAATGTTAGTCGCATGAGCCAAAAAATGCATAATGATGAAGAAAAAAACATGTATAAGTCGCTCTGCAGAACAGGTCACATTTGTTCGGGGAACACGCTTCAAGCGCTTGGCCAGGTGGCCGCGTACTTGACGCCAGAAGCAAGAGCTCGCGGCTCGCCTCCCCAGGTAAGTGAGGGCACTAACACGTTCAGTGTTAAGCTGATGGCAGGTATGGTTGTTACCGGTAAGGTCTACATTTTAAATTGTCAGTAATACAAATATGGCAGGTGAAGCCTACAGCGCCCTCTAGCGGCTGTCAGTGTGGCAAACACCCTATACTTGAAATTCTTTAATATATAGGTCGCTCCTATGTATTTGTCGCTCCCCTAGCCAGACTATGCAAAAAAAAAACGTGACTTGTAATCCGGAAAATACGGTAAATCCCAACAGAGCCACATCCCCAGTTAGAAGAGGGTGTGCACACTTGTGCCTCATGATCTCATTTATTTATTTTCAATTCACCTCCCTGAAAGATTTAAGTTTGTTTTTCCAATTGTGTTGCAGAGGTTATAGGTCACATTAAAGGTGGACAAAAGTTGTGAATTTATTTATCTTTGTGTCATGTTTTTACCTCACAAAAACCTGGCATTTGAACAGCAGCGTGTAGACTTCTGAGATCCACTGTACATAATGGGAGTGTGTCTAATCTAAAAAACTGATGAGATGTTTTGTAAATTATAAGAAGGACATTGCAAGAAAACAAGTCTTACTAGGACTTCGTAGTCAGGCACAGTGTGTGTTCCCAGGCCATTACGGTCAAAAGTGACACGATATGTTGCAGCACTAGTATCCACTGCATCAATCTGCCCCGTGAACAACCCATCATGAACTCCTCGAAGTCGAGCTGTTGAAAGTAGGTTTATGTCTAATGAACTTTACTTGATATGGACAGAGCTAATGGTTTATCACACAGATGAAACAAATGAGAAACCTGTCAGATACGGTTAGGGTAAATGTTTGCACTGAACTAAAAGACTGTACTGCTCTCTAGTCTTGTTTAGAAGTGAACTGTTTCCTATGTCTGTGTCTGGCACACAGACATGTATAGGGACTAAAAGATGCAATCAATGCAAACTCTGATTCATCAAATATGGCAAAGTGTAAGGATACATTTAGACTTACTGTTATATTCAACTACACATCATAAATACAGATATCTATAATTATATGACTACAAATGTTTAAAACGTTTTCCATTAATTTTCCTTTCCTATAAAAACAAAAAAAAAAACAAGAGTCCTACAGGTGTAATAACCAAATATGAAAATGTAGACCCGTGATCATATTGTAGAGGTTCGCAAATCATCAAATCATTGCACAGATTTGAGCAGGTGAATTTTTCATTGTTTGTGAGTGTAATCAAATACAGTGGTACTCCAGCTAATGAACACTTCTGGTAACAAAAAATCCGGGTAACGAAGAAAAATCGGCCAAAATTTTGTTCCGGCTAACAGGAAAAATACACATAACGCAAGTGATAGACCCGGAAGTGAACTATCGCCCGGATGTAAACAGTCAACACAATAACATGTGAAAACTCCTGCGGGATGTAATATGGCTGAATGAAGTAGCTCAATGTGCCTGCTGCAGAGCTGGTCCTCATCAGTGCTGTGGCCTGGGTGTCACCATCTGTTGTTTACAAACACCGCCAGCCCCCCCGCCTTTCCTCTTACCTCTCTCTGCCACTGTCCGGTCCGCATGGATGAGGGTGAATCTGTCCAAGGAGACCACCATGTCTGCTAGCTTAGTGTTAGCGGTTAACTTAGTTTTAGCTAATCGTTCACTATGGCTTCTCCCACTGCTTCTGTCTCTCTTCCTGCCTTTTCTAGCCCGTTAGCACAAGCAGAGCCAATTAGCATGTCAGGTATTAGTCGCCCCCTGCAGAGTCCCTTGCAGCCGCGAAACCAGGGTGTGTGGATGACAGTCCGTGGTAAGAAGCATAGTGCTAAGAAGCCCACGTTGGTAACTGGGTAATAACACAGCCAGAGCTAATGACACGACACTGGAGCAGTGCTTACAGCTGGCAGCATGCTGGACCGTAAAACACACACAGCAGGCGGAGACCCAGTGTCCATTGACACAGCGCCGGGTAACCGGGTAATAACACAGCTGGAGCTAACGACATGACGCTGGAGCTGTGCTTACAGCCGGCAGCGATGGTGTCTGGAGCCGTGTTTACAGATGCCAGACCTCGCACCGAAAAACACACACAGCAGATGGAGACCCATTGTCTACTGACACGCTGCAGGAGATTCATTACTGCCAATAAGCCAAGGTAAGAAGACATTCTTAAATAATTTTTAGAAATAATTTCAAGCATTCCATTTCAGATAATTAACATAACTTCCTTTTCAAATAATAATAATGAATAAATGTGCATGTATGGGTGTGTTTACATACTTTATATGGAAGTTTTCGTGGGTCCAGAACTGATTCATTGGTTTTACAAGTATTCCTATGGAAAAACCGGAACCAGCTAACGAATGTTTCACCCAATGAACGTGACACAGGAATGGATTAAATTCGTTAGCTGGAGCACCACTGTACTGAAAATGTAAACTGAGCCACTTTTCCAGTCAATTGACTACAGTTAAACCACTGAATATTTTATACATGCTATGTTTTTATTACAGATATCCTACCAGTGACTTTGGTTCCTATGATGAGTGGCAATGGGATTTCATCTGGCAGGTCTTTGCAGTTGGACACATCAGACAGTTTCCTTTGCTGCAGAAGTCGCATTTTCTGCCTTTTCTGCCTCAATGCCGTCCGTTCTTCAGCAAAGAATGCTGACGAACACCTAAACGACAAAACAGCATAGTGTCACAGCAAAGCATAAAAACACTTGTCTATATTTCTTAATACACTGCCTGGCCAAAAATAAAGTCACATGCTAATATTTTGTTGGATGGCCTTTGGCTTTGATTATGGCACACATTCCCTGTGGCATCGTTTTGATAAGCTTCTGCAATGTCACAACATTTACTTCCATCCAGAGCTGCATTCATTTTTCACCAAGATCTTGTATTGATGATGGGAGAGTTGGACCACTGTGCGAAGTCTTCTCCAGAACATCTCAAAGATTCTCAATTAAGGTCTGGACACTGTGGTGGCCAATCCAAGTGTGAAAATAATGTCTCATGCTCCCTGAACCACCCTTTCACAATATGAGCCCAATCAATCCTGGTATTGCCATCTTGGAATATGCCCGCACCATCAGGAAAGAAAAAGTTCACTGTTGGAATAACCTGGTCATTCAGTACGTATATTCAGCTGACCTCATTCTTTGGACACATTGCATTGCTGACTCTAGACCTGACAACTGCAGCAACCCCACATCATAGCACTGCCCCCACAGGCTTGTGCGGTAGGCACTAGGCATGATGGGTGCATCACTTAATCCACCTCTCTTCTTACCCTGATGCACCCATCACTCTGGAACAGGGTAAATCTGGACTCAGACCACGTGACCTTCCATTGCTCCAGAGTCCAAAATCTATGCTCCTTAGCAAACTGAAGTTTTTTCCACCCCGATTAGCCTCAATAAGTGGTTTTCTTAAGGCTACACAGCTGTTTAGTCCCAATCCACAGTGTTCCCTTCTCATTGTGCATGTGGAAATGCTCTTACTTTCACTATTAAACATAGCCCCAAGTTCTACTCTTGTTTTTTTTACAATGTGATTTCACCAAACGTGTAAGTGATCACCGATCACAATCATTCAAGAGATTTTTCCAACCATATCCTTGAAAATGATGGTTCCCCACTGTCCTTCCAGTTTTTAATCATGTGTTGAAAAGTTCTTAACCCATTTTTTTTAGTTTCAGCAATCTCCTTAGAAGTTTTCTGTGCTTCATGCATGTCAGTAATCTGACCCTTCAGAAATAGATTAACATCTTTTACACAACAACACAATATGTGTATTGACATGTTTGTTAAAGAAATGAGAAGCTAGCCACTTCTTCAGTGAGGGTTAAATAACTTGTTGCCAGCTGAAACAATCACCCATGCAATAATTCTCCAATGGGAGACTAACCAATTTATGTACAGTAGTTAAATCCAGGTGGTGACTTTTTGGCCAGAAAGTATATTTTCTTACTGCTCATGTTCTGAAAGTGTGTTACATGCTCTAAAATAATGCATTAAAATTCAAAGCAACCAGTAAAAATGCATGAACTGCCACGCACCGTCGAGGTTTTCCCATCAGTCTCCTGATTGTTCCCCACTCAACCCTTGTCAACTTTCTGGTTTTGAGGTTTGGGAAAGACTCCTTCAAACATAGGCAAAATTCATTGTCGCCTTCAAACAAGGGTCTGGAAGACAAGACAACGCACTTACTGAAGAGAAGATTTGTGCTAGCATTACCCTTCAGAAATGTCAACTAAACTTCAACCCCTTTTGCTTCTAAAATTTAAATTGAGTGTATATAATCAGAATCAGAATGCGCTATTATTCCAACTATGCATACACATAAAGAATTTTACTTGACATTAAGGTAATTAGAGCTGAGCAAGAAGTTAATGCATTAAGAATAAACACTGGTTTCGACAGGTAAAATTAATGTATTACCAAAGTGCATGTAATTGACAATGATTCTGTGTTGTTTTCATCTATACAAGGTTACATTATTTGTCTTCCGATGGTTGTAGTAACACCTTACCGGTCAATATTGGAATAGAACCACTCATAGATGCACCATTTGTGAGCTTTTGGAAGCTTTAGAAGGTTTCTTAATCTCAGTCCTATTTTCTGGGATGCCTTTTTATCTGGTGTCACAACATTGGAGAACTTCTGCAAAAAGAAAACAAAAAAAAGCAGTCATTCACTCAAGCATCTCTGTTACTGGATCAAAAATAGAACAGTAGTGTTAGGGTTTTCGACACTGCTTAAATTTTTTTTTTTTTAAATCTCACTTAACTATTATAGACCCCTTGTGGCTTATCCTTTATTGCTTCTGACTTTAGCAATTTTGCACACTAACCATATACCATTCTCAAAAGCCACTAGATGGCTAAATCACGCTCACTTTTCATTAGGCAATATGTCCACGCTGTATACCCTGTACCTGCGGTGTGGTTGTGACCCTCTGGCTCCTACGTGGAGATCTGGAAGGGAGACGTTGCTGCGGCTGCTCATCTTCATCTCGAAACAAACGGCTTCTCTTTGAGCTTCGTGTAGGCTGACAAAAAAATTTAAACACAAGTTTAAAAATACATTTTTTGTAATGGGCACCTTAAATAAGTTAATCTAGACTGAGTACATTATCTGACAAAAACCTTTTGTTTTAAATGAAACATCCATCTGAAGCAAAGTGTTGTATTAGATGGCCTACATTGCAATATTAACTAATTAATTTTCCCGTGACAGACAATTTATTACTAGTGCCATTCAGAAGCACTGCCAAATCATTCATTTCAGTAGAAAGTAGATGACAAAACTATCTGTACCAGGTTACAGGAAAGCACCAATTACTTATTGGATTCAACATTTTCAAATCACATCAATGCATGGTGATTATGTCTACAAAAAAATATGCAACTAATAAGAACCTCCAGGACTAACATCTATAATCTATACTTAACTACTGGATAAAACAACATCACCTTTAAGAAAGAACCATCTACTACTGAATAACCACTACATTTACAATTTTAGAAAGCTTACTGTGTTTACTATAACATTCAGATAAACTGCCACAATGTACAGCATCTGTGAATCCTATATTGAAACATAATATTCTTTCATACATGCCTTCAACGCTATACTAGTTTCACTGCTCTTTCTAACTATTTTGTGCCAATAACCTGTCATCAGTTTCTTACCGTGTCCATTGTGAGGGAGGACTGTCGTCCTCTGGTGTTGTGAGCTCTTGGGAAACTGTTTTTTTCATTCAGAGTGTTGGATAAACTTCCTTCTGCAGAAAATGTCAACGCTTTCATTAAAGATACTGATATATGCTGGCTGAACATTGTACTGGTCTGGTATCAACCTTGATGACTGCTATTAGCTAATAAGATGACATCAGTCATAAGTGCCCAGTGTTTACTTGTTATGTACAATCAACTTGTTTGACTGAATTTGTGCTCATTCAAACTTTATTGACAATGGACTGAAAAACTAAAACTGTTATTTTTTTATAACAAAGATTTCTTAGTTTCTCTGACACAAATGGTGGAAATATAACAAAAGAATCAAACTACATGAACACTAAAAAGACTTGGGTATCAACCAAATTATCATTTTAACAACGAATCACTGCATCCTGTTTTTTCTAAAATACCTGAAAGGCCACAAGATGTGACACAAACTCACAATCAAATTGTCAGACTAAAAATTATTTTCAAATCTCATGAGTAAAAAAATCTTTGAATTTCTGAGTGCAAACACATTTCTATAGGTTTTACTACACAAATGGATATCTTGTTAAATGTGGTATAAAAGTGCAGTGTAAACATAATTAGACCAGTAAGATAATCATCTAAATATGCTTAATTTACAGGTCCTTTAACTAGTGTTTCAGTAATTATTACGCACTTACACAGAGAAAAATCAGTAAAATAAAATGTCCACGTACCTTTAAGACTGACAAGTGCCTCTGCTGAAGAGCCTGAAAAAGAGAAAATTTGTGCTGCATCAGTTTAGAAGATAAATATGACTATAAAATACAAAACAGTGCTGCAATAGAAATAAAGATGTGCGTTAGTGTAATCATGTGATTTTAGCTGTTCATGAAAACGTGTGCAAATTGATGTTGTGTGACACTGGCAGGAGCCAGGTAACTTTATTTAGATAAAGCTAGCACATCCAGTGAGGCCTTTAAAGCAAAGCTGTCAACCAGGGCTATTAACATCAGCTGGACTGATCCTTCAAATACAAGTGCTAAAACGCTAACGTTGCACCAAACCACGACCCGAGTGCTATTTAGTTAGGTTAGTAACGTACTACGATTAAATCGATTGAAATGACTGCTGTTAACAACTGGATAACTTTGCTAGTTTACCTTCACCGCATTGTCAATACAATACACAGACGGTAACAGTTATAACGTATCATTAACCTCGCCGTAACCGGCGGTAACTAGATGTAACTAATGCATGTATTACAGATGACTGAAAAACTCTACCAGCAAAATCAGAGAGCTATTAGCTGGTGTATACTTTAGTGCTAAAGAACCTGTGGTAAATCTTTCGTTATGAATGAAACGATCTAAGGTTAGCAGACGTTAGCACCTAGCTAAGCTAACGTTATTTGTTTACCCAGTAGGGCTGAAGTAACTTGCTCAACTCCTAACACTAGCTATCGTTAGCTTCCCGAGCTAACAAGCGTTAGCTGACTTGGACAAACCGGTGTTTCTTTGAGTCTACAAATTACTTTTTAAGCTCTGCCCAAAACGTGCTATATTAATAGAATAATCTGCACTAGCAGCTGATGGTCTGTTATTTATTTTCACAACATGGAAGCCTTGCACGTCTGCAACGCAAAACTCCTTGAATTGGTGTTTTTACTTACTCTCGTCTAACAGCTGGTCCATCTCCGCCATCTTGAATTAGCCGCGCCGCTTTTTCAAAGACCTTGTCAAGATGCATTCTGGGTCGGGACGCCTATCTGGAGGGCGATTTGAGAAATAAAACCTTAAATTTACCAAACCGTTTGATGGAATATCACCTATATATTAAAACGAATTATTTGCAAAGACTGCATCCTTGTAATAGATATTTGCGATGTGAAGAGTAAATAGTTGGACCTAAGAGGCAGAACACAATAAAAGACATCCATATAGCTCATTGTTACAGCGTTGGAGTTTTGTGCCAAAGTTAGTTTTTAATTAATTTATGAACTGTGGGCAGGAGGATCCTGCACTATCTGCTTATTTTTCTTTGTTGGGCCATGATCTGTTGGCCTGGAAACACACATGGCACCAAAGCACAACCACTGTCATTCTCCTACAAACTGGAAATACAGAACCACGCAGTATCCATAAGTTCACTAGTGTTGCCATATTATATGAATGCTAAAACTAGCAGTTTACTTTATTCCTTACCTTTCCGAGAACTTACAGAGCAAATGGATATACCTTATGAAAAAAAATGAAATACACATTACTCTCCAATTTTACACTTTAATCCTATGGACGGAAAATATAAAATATTCTAATAAACTCCCTAAACATATTTAGAAGTAAAACAAAAAACCAAATGACATCAAAATAACAAAAACATTTTCAGAGCACTATTATTTTGTATGAGATAAGCACAGGGAAAAAAAACTGAAAATGTGCCCTTTTCATCATATCTTCTATAGAGCACTAATAACCACTATCATTTTTTTGGTATTTTATTTATTTTCCTTTAAAGGAAGACAGTTTGAGAGACAGACAACAAAAGCAGTATATACAGGTCAAACCCTGGTACAGTAACTTGAACCCAATAGTCTACAAAGTCGTTATCTTAGGGACTATTTTGTTGAAAACTAAAGAAAAATATAACAGTTTTTGCATGGTTTGCAGGTTGACAGCTCACAAACTCATTCTACAGTTGCAGTATGCGCTTTTAGAACAAAGAATAAGACAGAAAACTAGCATTTTCGGAACCAAATCTCCTGATGTAGTAACACCGGTGGCTTCTGTGGCCATAACTGAGCAGTCTGTTTCCTACAATGAAATCTGGCAGGTATTTGAGTACCAAATACAACACTACAGAAGGACAGTAAACCTGATGAGACGTAATAAAGTGACTAGAAGATGTTCAATAACCAATGTAAAGCGTGGTTATCACTCCTTTGCCGAGCATCTTCTGCTGCAGAGAATTAGCCCAGACGGCAAACAGTGGTCTTGGTTTTCACTGAAGAGGGATTTGACATGGCCCTCTTACCACAGAGACGTCTGGTAGTTAAACTTGATCTTCAGGAGATACTTCAGGTTTATCTGTGCTACGTCATACACGATGTACCTGGAGGAGCAGCGGTTACGGAAAACACAGATGAAGGAGATGCGGTGGTAAACTGCAGTCTGATCATTTAATATAGAAGACCTGAAAAGCAAGATCAGGGTTCCTTTCTAAAATAGTAACTTACATCCAGAGTGTCTACAAGCATCATCTGCTTAAATGTTTTTGAACACGTTTGAGATCAGTTTTGATCAAATTTAAGTTACTTTTGTTTTTCTTACTATTGAGTGAATCCTGAACATCTCTCTAAATGTGACATATATGTCTAAAATAGAGACTGTTATATTCAATGCTACAATAATGTATAGTAATTATTAAATTGAATTACATTAAATATTACATTTAAAAAATTCACAAAATAAGGACTAAATCAACAAAATAAACAAAAAAATAGTAATAAAACCAAAGCACAAAATTAAAAAAAAAAAACCTAAGAAAATCATCCATAAATGACCACAAATGAATCCAGAAACTGAAAAAGATAAAACAAAATGACCCCCAAAAAAACAGAAAATAAATAAGAAAAAAAAAATCTAAAAGTTTACCAATAGACCAAAAATGGCAAAAAAAGAGCAAAAGGAAAAAATAAAATAAAATCACAAAGTATGAACAAAATAATTAAAATGATATAAATCAACAAAAACACAAAATGACCAAATAGTGCAAAAATTGATCAAAAACAAACAAACCCCTTAAAAAGCTTTAAAATAAAAATCAAAACCTGTAAAATTAAATTAGGTCAAATGCAGCAGTGAAAACCAGACACATTATAAGGCTTTTTAAATTACATTTGAGGCTTTACTTTCATACAACTGAATTTAAAATTCTTATTGACTTACAAAGATTTGCAGGCTGCTTAAATTTAATATTTAGTACAGCGAGTTTAAAATTTCCACCCTGGAAATGATACATTCTGATCCACTTTGCAACTGCCCATCATGATGACAGAACAGGAATGATGTGATGCTATTTGATAAAATTAATACAAAGCCCAAAAGCCATGTTGTTATTGTCAAAGGATACTCGTTGTACAGTAGACTTGTGTCATCAATGTTCGTGTGGACTCCTTTTCCCAGAGGTACTTGCACCCCATCTAATGAGACAGTGTCATTGGGATCAGGTGCAGACCTACCCAAACCTGCAAAAAAGAGAAAAAGCCAATGAAGAAAAGTCTGGACACAGCCTTCCATACTTTAGGTTATAACGTTCGGTTTTCGCAGCATATACACTACCAGGCAAATGTTTAGACACATTTTATTTCATTAGTTTTTGTTTATTTTTATTCTTTTCAGTTTTGTACATTAATAATGAAGACATTCAAATTATGAAAGAACATGTATGGAATTATGCAGTAAACAAAAAGTGTTAAACAACCCAGAACATGTTACATATGTTAGATTGTCCAAAGCTGATGCATTCTCTCATCAGATCACAGGGTCATCGCCCAGAATAGGTCTGTTTTGTCAACAGTTAATTTGTGCCATTTCTTGCCTCCTTAATGTGTTACAGACCATTGATTGTCTTGCCAAGGCAGAGTAGGTACAAAGTAAAGAGTCCCATTTGTTCTACAACTACTGTACAAATCCATGATTATGGTACAATTCTGACCATACAGTCATGGTATGGTATTAGGTTTCATGAGGACTGTCCCAGGAAAGGAAGACCGAGAGCTACCTCTGCTGCAGAGGAGACATTTATTTGCATTACCAGCCTCATAAACCAGTGACAGTCCTCATAGGAGACAATTCCATCACGGCATTTGATGGCTTTGGTCAGAGCATTTGGGGACAAGTGCTATCTTTGCAGTTGGACCGTCAATTCAATTCAGTTCACGTCAATTGCATTTATATCTCCATTCATCTCAAGAAGCCTGAAAAGACTATATGAAGAGCAAATCTGAGCGCAAATCTAGGGAGACTTTTAATGGAAGAGAAAACTCTCCAGCATAACCAGGCAGCCATCTGCTTCAACAAACTGATCTTTTCTTTAATTGAGTGTTTCTTGCAAAAACACAAATATGTACAGTAGTTGTAGTAGCACTAATAGGGCTATTACTTCTGTACCCACCTTTTCTCTGCACAAGACAATGGATGACGTAAAGCACATTACCTACATAACTACCTGATGAATCTGATAAGAGAATGCTGTGTGTGAAACTAAAGCTAAATATGGCGATTTTGGATTATCTAAAATTTTTCGTTTACTGCATAATTCCATACATATTCTTCCACAGTTTGGGTGTCTTCAGCATTAATGTACAAGGTTAAAAATAATAAGAATAGGAAAAAAACACTGAAAGAGAATAGATGTGTCCACACATTTGACTGCTAGTGTAGGTAATATGTATAAAACCATGAATTAAAAAAACAAGATTAGTGATAATTAAAAACATAGTACTAATGATAACGCAGTAAAAGCACAAGAAAAAACATGTAATAATCTGCTATTTCACAGGGTATTACCACAAAACAACATTGCTCACACTCATTTCTCACCTTTAACACTGTGTTTGCCCTTGGGTAATTTTGTAATGTGGGAAGCCTTCTTCAATTCATGCCTAAATAAAAGATAAGATTCAGTAACATTTAACCTAGATATGCTTATTACAAGAGGCAAGAAAAACATTACGATCCACATATTGTATTTATATATACCATGTAGAACCTCCAGTCCCTAATACTGGGTCACAGAGCTGTCTGATTATTACAGTTATGATGCATTTCTTCTTTGTGATAATTACATTTAATGGAATATAAACTTTTGGTTTTTTTTTTTTTTTTTTCAGCTGACATTAAACCACTTTGATGGTTTCATCATTTGGTCACTTACCATTTTTTGTCCAGCTTACTAATTATTTAGTAAGCGGATTTTGATTTAATGTTGTCAATGCCAGTGTACGCTTTACAATTTAAATGTTCACAAAATCAAATTAAAAAAGGCTAAGTAAGAATTAAATCACAAAATCAAAGGCTACAGATGTGTCTTCATAAGATGACTACTTCATTTTCATAAAAGCAGATGTATTACTTTCAGTTTTTTGCATTCTTTTTTGTCTTCTTTCAGCTTTTGCATTTAATATAAAATCACAAATGAGCATTTGGTTTTTTCAGCTGTCAAAAATCAACCTAACCCTCTACATTTGACACTGTGATAATTATCAATATTAACTGTCATGAAAACGGCATTTATATTTTTACTTCAATCGGCTAGATTGACTGGATGAGTGGCACATGTGGGTGTCACAAAAAAGATTACTTTTTATATTGTTGGTTATTTTTGCTAATCATTCACTTCTACATATTTTGATTATTTTGCAAATTTTGTTCACTCTGTTAACATTTTATTGATTTCCTTAAATTTTTACTGATTATTCTGTTAACTTGTTGCTAATTTTTGTACTTTGTTCACTTTATTCATATTTTGTTGATTATTTTCCTCAGTGTTCATTTTTAATTACTTTGTACATAATCTTTGCTCATTTTTAATTAGTTTGTTTATATTTTGTCTACTCTTTAGATAATTGTGTTCATTTTTGTAATAATTTATTAATTCCATTGCACCATGTCTGCAAAGATTCTCAGTCATCCAGGTCAATTGTATCCAAAGCGGTTTTCGTTCTGTCGCCTGGACGGGAAATTTGGTTTGAAGACGTTTCTCTACCTATCCAGGAAGCTTCGTCAGTTCTGAACTCCAAACCAAATTTCCCGTCCAGTCGATAGAAGGAAAACCACATGCCTTGAGCTACATTGCACTTTCAGTCATTTTAAAAATTATTTTGTATATAATTTTTTCTAATTTCTGTTTACACTGTTGATATTTTGATCATTACTCAGCCAATTTTATTAATATTTTTTATTATTTTGTTCCTTTGTTGATTACACTGTCTTTTTTATCATTTTGAATATGTTTTGTTGATTATTTTGCCGATATTCTGGATGCATAAAAATGACTTCTACTCACTGACGTTGAACCAAAAACAACCGAGTACAAAGAATTTTTTTGCATCACAAATGTAACTGAGGAAGAGTAAAAATAATTGTACAAAACAACTACACTGAAGTACATTTATTTGAAAAAAAAATTCAAACATGTAAATGTACTTGAGTACTTCCCAACTCTGCTTAAATGTTGTCAATAACACACACAAAAAAAAAAAAAAACAATTAATTACATTTGTTGCTTCAAAATGGATCATTTACCTGTTTGATGACAAATTAAAAGACTCTTAACATCATGAAATGAGTTAAAATGGCCCACAATGGTAATGTTTTCACAAATTCACCTCTTCATAGAAATGTCATAGATTTGGATTGCATGTACTCACATGTTTCCAAGGGCAACTTCAGCCAGCAGTAAGAGGCCTACTGGGTCCGACTGAGAGGTGTGACAGTAGTTGGCACTCTTGGACACCATGTCAGCAAAGTACACGCCTTTACCAAACATATAACCAGTCTAGTAATAAAAGAAGAGAACACCAGAGTTATCCGAGACTGAGGAGATTATTGGAGCTGATTTATAAAAGAGGAGGTATCTGAACAAATACTCAAACACCACTCACAACTGGGGCCTCTGGAGGAGCAATGCGAAGACCCTGAGACAAAATACCAGCGTAGTTGGTGGTGCGTGATCCGTGCCACAGCAGCTGCCGGTTGTGAAGCTCCTCGAAGGGGCGGTAGCGCTGACGTTCTCCTTCTCGGTTGATTTTAAAGATCTAGAAGTCCACCGGAAACACAGTGACATTATAAACAAGGCTGGCACTAATATAATTAAGAACAAAGAATTACATGAATATGCTTCCTGGCCAAAAAAATGTTGCTGTTTGGATTTAACTGAGAAAAAAAGCTAAGTGCAGTGATTCTTCTTCTTGTCCTTTTGGCTGTTCCCTTCAGGGGTCGCCACAGCGAATCATCTGCCTCCATCTCACCCTATCCT
>JAQQAE010009145.1:0-14780 GCA_029823295.1 Pseudamia nigra
CGCAGACAGACATAGCAAAGCAGGTAATGGGGACGGGAGCAGATAGAAACGCGTCTGCTCTCTCTGAAAGCCGGAAGGAAGAAACAACAAGATATTTGGATATTTTTCCTGGAGAATATACTGTAAATCAGGTGTAAGCCAAAGCTACAGGCTACAAGATGCTACAAAAATACAAGTCACATGCCATGAACATGACAAATGTACATACACTGTACCACAGACTGTACATTAGGAATAAATTACCTGAAAGAAAGTACTTTCAGTAACATAGTGCAATTAGATTACAGGTTAAAAAATAGACCAGTGGAAACCAAATTTTCAGCATATATTGCCATCCAGACCAAGCAGCATAACTACAATTATACCGCTTTTAAAAGTGCAGTAGCTCACCTTTATGGCAGAGTCCACCACGTTATGATAACACAGAGGAGAACAATATCAGCCTGATCACCTGCACGGTGAGTTTATTCTATATGAAAAACACTGATTAAAATTTCACATTAGAACACAATGAATGTATAGCATAAAACAACCAGACCAGGGCCCTCATTTATCAACCGTGTTTATGCACAGATGTGTGTGTACTGAGCGCGTACAACCATTTCCACACAAAGTAAGGAATTTACGAAGTTGTACTTAAGAAAGTATGTAAATATAAGTACAGCTCTGACAATCCTTACACACAGAAACTAGTGGTTGAGTGGGAAAACTGCAAATACGCATTTTGGGTCATAGCATGCAATCCAGCATATTAATTATTACTCAGTTAGTGATTACGTGTAGTTAGATAAATCTGTCCTTTAACCAATCGTATCAAGAGAAAGGCATCAATTTTGCTACAGTGGCAAAAATGAAATCACAAGACTTACAGTTATAGTTTATTAAGCATCTGTGTAGCTCGGGCAGAAATTTGTTTTAGTGTTTCATTTATTTGCATCAGTGCATTGGTGAGATTTGTAAACTGGTTCTTTATTTAATTTATTGCTTTGATCCATTTGGTTTTGTGGAACCGCATCAGTCAGCACCGTCGGCTCCTGGTGCAGGGACGGAAGCGGCCCCTGCTCCAAGACGCAGGATGACCCCGCCTCCTCCATGATCACATGACTGAGTGCAGTTTCTGAGCATGAGAAAATGTTTTTCTCACATTTGTGTTAAATGATGTTTAATTTAAATGTCCGTGCATTAGTCATTTAAAATACATTATGTTTCACACGGAGATAAATGTCCATTCATTTTCATTTAAAATTATTTACACATCTCTACAAAAAGTTTTCACACAGTGATGCAATTCTTTTACCATCAGTCTGGACGGTGGATGGTCCACTTTGTTCTGTGGGTTCAGACAGAATGTTACTTTCTCGGTGTGTAATGATGCCACACAGAGCTGTATCTCTGATGATGCTGGCGTCCACACCAGCGATGCATGAATCCAGTGGCGTCAGTTCTGTTCTCCTCCGGTCGACTCTTTTTGGCACAGTTTGAGATCAAACTGTTTCTTTTTCATTTAGGCTGAAGACCTCACTGATCCTAAGGCATTAACTGCACTTGTTACCTTTTCCTTTTTTCTCTTGTTAGCTCCACCTGATAAGAATGAACTAAACAGCAGCTTCAACCTCAGCAACAAGCACCTCGATCTCTGATTCAGAAAAAATCCCTTTTTTTGCGGCTAGAGACATGAGCAGTTTCGGCGTCATTTTTAAAGGGATCTTCTATCACCATATATGGCTAACTGAGGGTGTGTCTGAATGCTCGGTACCACCAGCAGGAACGAGCAAGGTGATTATGAGCATGTGGGATTTATCAACACAGATTACTTACACATGTGCTTACGAATGTTTGATGAATATGGATTTTTTTTTTAACTTGCGCACATTCTAAATTTCAGTTGTAAGTCAGAGTTTAGTACCTTTTCTATGCACGGATGATAAATGATGGCCCAGGACTTCACATAAATGCTCCATGTCACTTGATTTGATTTTTACACGTTAGTCTAATTAGTACAAAGCTAAATAAAGAAACCAGTTGCTTCATGTCTGCTGTTCTGAATAATTCAGTTATCTGCCTTATTATGGTTGACAGGGTTAAAAACACTTCTGTTGTGGATTATGTGAATCTATACAGGAGCATTTTATGTTCAAAACTTGGATTTGAGTGCAATGCGAACATGTATGAATCTTTTGAAGTGGATTAATGAATCTTTTGCCTCATCTGTGCTGCAGGCTTGGTGGATTACACTTTGTGCCTGTTTTCGATCCATGTCATCTATATTGTGTTAATAACCTGGGGTCTTCCCTGCTGTTCTGCGCTTTCCCCCATGTTCTCCATCTCGTTATCGTTCATACAGGCCTCTTGATGTTCTTGATGTGCGGCTGCCGATCGTGGTCTGGTCCAGTGTTTGTCAGTGCCGTCTAGTGTCTGGGTTTTTCCTCTACACTTTTCTTTTGTCTCTCCTCTGTCCACGAACACCAGCCAGTCAAGGCAGAGCCCTCGTTCTGCTGCTTTTCTCTTCTGTTTAAGGAGGTAATTCTGCCCCTCGTTGCCCTACACTTGTTCTCTGGGGTTCTGTTGGATTTATACTCTGTACAGTCTTGGAGGCTTCAGCTTTGAATTGTGAAGCACCTACAGATAATCTTGGACCATGATTGTTGAGATACAAATACAATTATTATAGTTATGTTGAAAGTAGTAGTGATTTTATGGATGGCCCGAGCCGGTATAGTGTGATCTGCAGCACACAGACACTTATACATCAGTATCTGTGTGCTGTACACGTCCGCCTCACTTTGTTTTTGTTCTTGTTCTCTCCTTCCATTCATTGTTCCTGTGTGGTGCATTTTTATATACACATATGTATGCATGCACCACATTTTGAAGCGACTGAATATTGTTTAAGCGTCTGTGTCAGATCATACATTACATACATAATAACTGCACTTTAACTCTTGCACTTTTACATAATATTTATTAAAACTGTTTTACTTTTTCTGATTGTACATAGGTTTGTTGTTAATATATGTTTTATTGATATGTTATTGTACTACTTGTAACCTGCCAAGGTACAAATTAGCAGTTTTGCTAACTCTAGCATATTTACATCTGTATTTTATACTGATGTTCATAAATGTGCAATGCCCCTTCCGTATAAACTTTAAATGAATAAATAAATGAACGGTCCTTGTTCTGAATATGAACAGATGTACATGTAGCCTCCAACACAGATATGAATCTTTTTGTTGGAGAGTAGTCTTTTTATAGAAGATGGATGCATCCTCTATGATGTCACCGACAGGGCACTACTGCCTGCTTGTTTTGATCCTGAAACATACTTTTGGAGGTGGAGTGTGAGTGGAACTGAGGCTGAGGAACCAAATGGTGGAGACCTCCGTTTTACTTTACCTGTCAATCACCCATGCACCTATGGGCATAATCTAAATGAGTTATTTAAAATTCACCCCTTACAATGCTCACGCACGTAGAAATACACTATAGTGACCAAAACTGTTGTTTGCTCCAGGCTGTAAACTTCTTTATTCAGCTCTAAATTTGGACAGTTTAACATGGGGATGGAGCAAGCCCCCAGTGGACACCAGCAATATTGTAGTTCTTGGCGCTTTTGCATTTAACTCACGTAACACAACCTAAAAGTATGTTTAAATAGTGAGGTAACCACACGAAGAACTGAACCAGATAGAACTAGAGGGTAGAGAGTCACGGCGTTGTGCTATAAAATACAACTAGACCTGTCAGAAGTGCAATCAGTCATTAATTCATTTATTCAACACACATTTCCCTGAGTTACTACAGCCAGTCTCACAGTCTGCACGTTCACCACTATTTTCTCTGGCCCATGTCATTTATTGTCTATGTCAAATGAACTCATTTCTGCAGTACAGATGTCAAGAGATGGAACGAGAGATAATTGTGACAAGACGTATTTCCTCAGCAGGATCAAACTGTGTTCACAGATTGTTGTGGTGCACTTATCATTTCCAAGGCAAGCGTGTGAAATGTGCTGACATTTAGATGGACCCAAAGGCAGAAATTGAATGCAAGATGCACAATAATTGTTTCATCAGTCTGCACAATAGGTTTTTTTTTTGTTTTAATCAGCATCATTTTCAGGTAAAGGCTCAAAATAGAAATGTATCATCTCCATGTGTTCCATATGTGGAGACAGTCATTGTAAATTGCCAGATTTCCTCCACTTTTGTCACTGAAAATGGATCCACATGTCATAGCACTTTTGTAACATCCATCATCTTCCGCTTATCCTGGTCAGGGTCGCAGGGGCAGCAGCTTCAGCAGAGAAGCCCTCTCACTCGCCACCTCCTCCAGCTCCTCTGGGCGTCCCCCAGGCATTCCCAGGCCCACGGAGAGACAGTCCCTCCAGCGTGTCCTGGGTCTGCCCCAGGACCTCCTCCCAGTTGGAGCTAGTTTTGGCAACCGGGGATCAGACCACCCAGACCCTCACCTTCAGCTGACACCCAAACCACACAGCAGAGGACCCTTAACCACCCTTCCTGCAGGTGGTGGGCCCACAGGAAGGCATCGTCATAAGGGTCTTCTGAGTCACTTGTAGTCTGACCTGTCACCTAGGACCACTTTGGCTTGGGAGACCCCACCAGGGGAGAATTGCCCTTGACAACATAGCTCCCAGGATCACTCATGCACACAAACCCATCTACTATGATAAGGTGGTGATTCAAGGAGGAGCACTTTGTAATAACATACATAAAATGAACCTTGGACATAAATTTTTAATTTGGATTCAATGCAATGAAAGACAGCAGATGCCAACTTAAGAAAATGAACAAAATAATCAAGAAAATGAACTAAAAATACCCAAAAATAGAAACAGAAACTGTAAACAATACTCAAAAACCTTCACTAGAAATTAACAAAATAATAAAAAGACAGAAGTGTACGAAATAATCAGGTAATTAAAGGGAAATTAACAAAAATTATTGAAAATTATCAAGAAATGAGACAAAAAATGAATAAAAAGTAAACGAACAAGAATAAAAAATGACACTGGTGAAATGAACAATATCAGAAGTGAAATGCACAAAAATCAACACACTGAACATCATCAGGAAATGAACATAAATGAACCAAAACAAACAAAAATGACAAAAAAAACCAAAAAACAAATCATTAATGACCAAAATAATACAAGATACAAATAAAAAAAATTAAAATGAAGATTACAGAAAATGAATAAAAAGCTTTAGAATATTCACAAAAATTAAAAAATAAAACAAAAATTAACAAAAAGTGAACAAAATAATCAGCAAACTGATCATAAATGAACAAAACCGGATTAAATGATCAAGAAACTGAAAAAGAAAAAACAACCTTAACAAGAATAAACAGAAAACCAATGAACAAAATGAACAAAATACAAAACCAAATGCACCAACATGACCACAGTGATCAGGAAAATCAACATGAATTAAGAAGATTGCAGAACATTTTCAAGAAACTGAACAAACGAGAAGAAAATGAACAAAAATAATTGTACACCGACTTGAACAGACGTTCCCGTTGAGAAACATGAATACTCCAAACAACCATGATGTAACGTTCTGAAAAATACATTAATGCTCGGCCCATTTAAAATGAATGAGTGTCTGTGAGACCAAGGAAACAGCAAACTGACTTTCATAAGTGTAGATCTGAATGATTAACTGATTTTCATTTGACTTGAATTGATATAAGTCAAATGAATTTGAGTTTGTAAAATCATTAAATTAGTCTTTTTTTCCATTTCTTTGTCTTTTTTGTATCATTTTCCTAAAAAAAAGATGTTGCCAACCTCTTCATCAAAACAAACAAAAAAAAATTACATTACAATCTGTACCTGACGTTTGTGATATAGTCAGTGACTTCATCACGGGAAGATGGAGTCATAATCCATCGTCTATTTTCTATATATCGCCGACCCTTCTCCTCGTGTTGTGTTGCAATAAATCCTCCGTTGCACCCTGGAACCGATTAACCTCACTTTCTTTTTCTACTTGGCACTACAGCGCTTCCAGCTTCTGCATCCTTTGATCCATATTCAACTCGTAAATTCATCAGAATGGACAGTTTTCCATTAAATGCATGTCTGATGTGTCTTCCGAAGACTCTGATGGAGCTGCTACGTTTCCAGACGGACGCCCTGATCAAAGCCTTGTTCCCTGACACTCGGCGGTCTTGAGAGGCTAATGGAGAAGAGATTCTGGGACAAGTTCATTACCAGCCTGCTAACCAACCAAATGCTAACATTTTCCCCCAGTGCCGTGAAGATGCGGCACTCCTTTTTCTTGTTCATTAAACCTAATCGAGTGAACATTCACAGTAGGCTGCTTGATGACTCGCTCCTGGGCGCAACTGGTCCATTTTTAGTGGAGGGTCTCTTGGCGCACCTCGACCAGTGGAGCCTGGGAGAAAAGATTTACAATCCTCAGCTGAAAGTACGCCTGTTAACTCTGGGCTCGCACGTGAAATCTCTCAATGTTTTGCCAAAAGTTGCCCTGAAAAAGGCCTGGAGACATAAAAACTTCACAAAAGGAATGAATGTGTTATAGGAGCCAGATGCCCTCAAAGACGTGTGCGTGAAAGTTTGCGGAAAGCACTGAAAGACTAATATATTATGCAAACTACACCTCAGGGCGAGCAAACGTAGTGAGCTGTAAGTTGGTCTGTAATTGCATCATACAAACACAAACATAAACATGGATGTATAAATGTAATTGAGGACTGTGCACACAGACACAAATCACACACAGAATATTACTACATCCATCTCCAACTGCCAACGACACAGTCGAGGAGCCATGATTCATGTGATTACCGAGCTGGGGGCAGATGAATGGACGCGTCCACCAATGGCTGAGGATGGATTGTATATTATACTGTACATCTAATGGGTGTGTTCTAACATACGAGTTGGCAAAGGGGAGATGAGCTCGCAGAACATGTTTGCAGCTAAACCAATAAGCGAGGATCATCACAATGATCCTGTGTATTGACGGGCTTTGACTGATCGAGGGCTACTCTTAAGCGGGGCCATTTTTTCAAGATGGCCTCCATTATTTTTCTTATTAAAATGTCTTATCTCTGCAGCAATTTGACAGAATGTCGCAAAAAAATTCCACAAAATTCCATTGGATGCAAGGATGGAATGCAATAATATTGGTGGCTAAAGGTCAAGATTGCTGTGACTTTATGTCTTCTGAACATAAGGTCGTTCCCCTGGAGGGGACACTTACAAATGTGGCAGAAAGTTTTACGAGGACTCAAAGTTAACTGGATAGAAGGCTCAGGTCAAAGTTCACGGTTTTTGTGAGAATATATAAGAGCAGAATCAAGGGAAACATCAAACATGCCAATTGTCTTTCATAAAGTCAAACACAACTTTAAAGTGAATATTATCTAATACATTTTGATCGTAAACCTTAGTTAGTGTCTCTGGGTGACCAGTGAGTTGGTTTCCATGTGAACGGTTGATTTGGAAAAAGTACTTTTGTTTAATATTCCATTAAACATATGATGCCCATTTTAAGGACATTTTTTATTAGAAACTGCATGTTATGTAACTTACATGCATACTATGTACCAAATATCCATTAAATTTTTTTCACCTCTTACATATTAAAGTACCTACTAATATCTAAAATACATGTAACATACATAAAAATAAATAAATTCATTGTGAAGATGTAGATCTCTGAACATGAAATGGTATCCGAGTTACTCCCTTGACTTGGACCAAAATTTTGGACTAATTCTTTTTTTTTGTTATTGACACCATTTTAAATATGAAAAAAAAACACTGACTATTAACAATATTTGTATACAAACATTTATGATGTTCTGTCAAGTCACTCGTGAGATGTGACATTTCAATGGGAAATTTTTCCAAGATTGATGCCACTTTGGATATTCACACGGCCCCTCGGGTAGATTTACTTCATATCCCTTGGAGAGTCACTGTCCCAAATGCATCACAACATGCATGACATCGCACTGAAAACAGCCTCGGAGCTGCCCCACGTTCCCACAACGGAAATATAAATGATGACAGCAGTGATGGAAGTGCTTTGCTGCTGGAACAAAGGAGACAGAGTATTGTCTTTCTGTGTTAAAAGATGACTACCACTCATAGGATCCATCATAAGCTGGATATAAAACGTCTAAGCAAGTTAGATCATAGTGGTTAACACTACAGATACGTCACTACGTGGACAAACGTCACAAACAGTTATTTATTAAAAGGACCGTCTTTCAAAAGTGATAGAGGTGCCTCCTCTTCCACCTCCTGTGTCCTGTGTGGTGACATTCAGACTGACAGATGCCACAGTGAGGACATTTTGACCTATTACTGAACGTAGAGGATACCGGAAAGACAAATCCAGTATCATCACGTAGTATTTAATAGTCCTGCATCTGCTATAAACTCAAGGTCTCAGTTTAAACAGCCTCAGTCAAAACAATTTAGAGTTCGGAAGGTCATTAATTACTGCATTGTACTATAAGCATCATCACAAGCGTTGAACAGCTGTAGGAATCACAACTCAGGATACTAGGTTTTGTCATGTAAACGATGTGAATACAATGTAAACGCCATATCCTTTTGGAGCAAAGCTGGACTAAACCTTCTAACTGGGATACTAGTGTGCTCCATGTTTGCCTGTGGACTTGAGTTAAGGTGTGTTTGAGGTGGAAACACAATTATATGACTTAATACTGATGAAATACATAATATAATGGTGATGAAAGGCATAATAGTGGTGACAATACCTGTGAAAAATCAGCATTTTGCTTTAAAACCTCCACACGGTGATAGTGCAGAGTCAAACAACCTATGTATGATCACTGTATTCATAAAATTTAAAAAAAAAAAAAAATCTTAATGCCTCTAGATCAGCCCGGGTCTCCTGGCTGAACCTTGTTTATTTTCCAGTGAGGAACTGAAGCTGTTCTATCACTGAATTCCAAGGGGATTATCAAGCAGGTGATGATTTTGCCTCGTTGAATCCAAAGTGACATATTAAAATACCATAGTGATGCAACAAGGACACAAAATTGTTCTTTTACTCTGGCAGATTTAAGAGATCTTCAGATCTCCACGCAGTAAGAAACACTGCACCAATATCCTAAATATAGCATGCATTTAAATGTGTACTGATGTTTTCAGGGGATAAATCCAGTGCAAACGCTCCCACTAACCCTTTCAGATCCTCATATGGTCCTGCGTTGGTGTCTGTAACTATTTGTCCTGGCGATGTCCCTGAACTACTCCCCGTCTCGTGTCCAAACCTGGACCTTCAACTCCCCGTCGACTCCATCTCAGCCTCGTTGCTTGCTTACATTAATTTGAAGGCAGTGGGTGGGGCTGGATTTAGACGTGGGATGAAGCCAGGACAGAGCAAACAGTGGCTCAGATGAAAGTGCATTTATGTTTTTCAAAAGCCACAGCAGAAGAAGGCAACTATTAAACGGAAATAAATTCACAGGGTTGAGAAAATTTATTTCACTCCCTTATATTTGTTAGATATGAAATGTATCTTTAAAAAGAGACACATGCTGCATCAAACTGGCATATCATATTCCTCACACTACACTTTGCACTTAGATAAGACCATGTGTCTGGTAGTGGAGGGTGATAAAATATAGGGAACATTTCTCAAGGGGAAAAGAAGATTAGAAAAGTTTGCACAGGAAGTTTTAAAGGGTGAGCATGCACAATATGTTTTAAGACAGTTTTGAACTCATTCTATGCAGAGATGGGCCAATTTTTTATTTTTATTTTTTTTTTGGGGGGGGGTGGCCATTTACAGTAGCTGCTCCTGAATGGTCTTTGGATGGTTCGATGAATTTCTGGAATGTTTTAAATTATGGTTAGCGGACAGAAGGGTTAGGTGAAGCGGAAAAACAACATCAGTGCATTTTTGTCTGTGAAGACGCAAACTGAGAATCTGACAATTATACCATGACAGCACAAATGTCATGGTAAAAAAACCCTCAGGGCTATCAAGTTAACTGTAAAAGCAGTTAACTCTGTAAAATAGACAAGATGCATTTAAGTTGAATTTAAGTTGTTCTAGCTGACTGTAAGGACCATAGCCTTTTTTTTACTCCTAAGTCCATCTTTTTTTGGTTCTTTTTGGCCACTTTTACCTATACTTTTTCCCCGCCGACATACATTTTGATTTATTCCCACACAGAAGAGCTCGGTTCCATTTTTAGTCGTGCATTAACATCCTTTATTTCGTATTGTTCATGTGAAGATTCTCACTCATCCAGGTCATAGTTATCTTGTAGGAGGATGTTTCATGACTCATCCAAGTGGCTTCTTCAGTTCTGAAGAAATAACCTGGATGACTGAGAATCAGACGTGTTGCTTCACGTTTTGGGCCAGAAGACATAAGATAATATAGACCTTTATTAGTCTCACAGCGGGGAATTTTACAGTGTTAAAGCCGCAAATGACAGTTACATGATACAAACTCTTATGTGTGTGACGTGTGAGCATCTGGTCCTGGCTGATGATAAGAACGTTCAGTGTGAGCTTTGGCTTCATGTTGCAGATGATTTACTCATACGGTGCCAGTTGGATTTAAGCTGCGTCCAGCTTCAATGAGCTGACTTCTACAAGGTGAGGAGGACGCCAAATACACTGACAGACAGATCTGTTCCAGTTTTGTCCTAAATGAAAACAGTTTGTCTTTTCGTTTCCTGTCATGTTCATTAAACACTTGATTCATCACATCTGGTCACGTCCTCCTGGCCCTGCCCACATTCATGTATGTAAAATGTAAACCTTTTTTTTGCCTCCCAAAGGTTTAGATGCACTTCCTCCCCACCACATCACAACAAAAATGTCCCATATTTTTGTCATCCTTTCTTTTTTTGTCTCTTTTAATAGCTGGAAATCTAGGAAATAAAATCTATTTAATGAAAGCATCTGTCCAGTGCAGTGATGTGAATATTAAATGCTTTTTCTTTATCCCCATCGTGGTTTAAAGCTTAATGTTTGATTCATTCAATAACTGAGATAGAGCATTTGTCAAAAACGTGAAGCCTGCCATGGTTTGTTGAACATTTCTTTGTCTAATTCTTTATGCATGGTGACATTGTGTTGCAGTTTCATTTTTAAACATCATTCCTTCTTGTATTCAGTTTGTTTTGGATCCCTGAGCATGAAGAGATAAGAGATTAATTAAAAACTATTTCCATTACACTCACCGTGTATGATTGCACCAAATTTAAATATAACCAGAGGTGTGTAGTACTAAAGTACATTTACTCCCCGACATGCACTTCAGTAGTATTTTTCCTGAGAAAATGTACTTCTGAGAGTGTTTGTTTTACAGAACACTTTTTACTCTCACTCAAATACATTTGTGATGAAAATGTGGTACTTCTACTCACTTACATTTATCCACAGCTCATTGAATAAGAGTAAAAAAGGGTTGAAAGGATTTTTTTTTTAAATCAAGTCAATGAACAAAAAGAATAAACTAAGCGACATAATTAGCAGAAATTTTCACCAAAATAAGCAAGACACAAGCAACAAATGAACAAAATTACAAAATGATCATAAAATTAACTGAACTGAAGAAAACAGTGAAGTAGATTATAAAATATTAAAATAAAATGAACTAAAATAACCAACAAAATTAACAAAATATTCAAAAAAATTAACAAAATAATCAAAAATATTAACAGAATAAGCAACATTCTCATTCTCTTCCGGCTTTCAGATAGTGTGGATGCTTCCCTCTCGTTCCCACCCCACTGATCCCGCTTGCTGTTGTCCTGTCTGTGTGTTTGCTTCAAGCTCTGACTGCATCTCAACCTAAAACCCAAAAGCATTATGGAATTGATTGATCAGCTGGACCTCAGATGTAATTGACACACTGTTTTCGAACAGGAAGACGGGTCCAGGGGAACCCAAATGTCCTCCAGGAATGGCAGCGGAGTGTACCTGAGGGATCCATGAGATGCCTGGAGACTTATGTGTCTTTCGATGCTTTCGAGTGAGGATGTTGTGGACATTTATCTATTTGGAACCATGATAACAGGATTTCAGCTGATTGGCTTGGGTGTTTTCCTGGTGCATTGATCAATAAAGAAGATGGACAAAGCTGTTCAAAGCTTCATCTCCACATTGAGCAGTTGGGAAGAGCCCTGGCGCAACATGGGATGATTGCTGAGTTAAATTGAAGAATGGTTAACATCTCAGAACTGATGGGAGCCCTTCATGGAAAGAATTTGAGGTGCGGAAATAAAAATATAGAATCGGAATAATGAGGAGTCTCAAGTCTTCCTGTCTCTGAAAGTTGGACTGTCTTATCTTTGTTTTGGCTTTGGTGCTGTGAGGATTTTGACCTTGCAGCTGCAAAGCTCTCCATGGATGAGATAGCAGACAGAGAATGAAGCTCCTGCTTCACCCCCCGCTCCCCCATTATCACAACAACACTCTGATTTTGAGTTTAAAGCGAACTCTATGGACATATGTTGCCATGGCAACCGCCATGTGACTGTTACATCTGAGACATGCGAAGAGGACAGAGCTCTGACTTCCTTGTCGGGACTGAGAAGGCACGTATGCATCCATACTGTCATTATTACACTCAACCCTCTGAAACTCATTGCTTTGTTAATGAATATTTGTTTTGCAACTTGTCTGCTAATCGTGCAGTGAGGTTTTTTTTCTATGTAACCATAATTATGCTCCCTAAGGAGCCTAGTTCTGGAAACTGTCTTTTTTACTCTCCTATCTCATTGTGTACCCCCCCCCCCTTGCTTCTTACATTGCTGCTTTTCTCAGGTTATATTGTTCATTTTACTTTCTTATTTTATTTTGCTTTGCTTTTGCCTTAAGTTTTGAATACTATAAATTTTTATTTGAACTTTTTGCTTTCTATTTTGTTATTTGTTTTTCATATTTGTTCATTTTGTTAAATTATGTTCATTTTGCTCATTTTGGTCATTTTTGTTCATTTTGCTTCTTATTTTGTTCATTTTGCTTCTTGTTTTGTTAATTTTTTGTTAATTTTGCTTCTTATTTTGTTCATTTTTGTTAATTTTGCTTCTGATTTTGTTAATTTTGCTTCTTATTTGTTTATTTTTGTCAATTCTGCTTCTTATTTTGTTCACTTTGTTTCTTGTTTTGTTCATTCTGGTTCTTTTGTTCAAATTTTGTCTTTTTGCATCTAATTTGGTTCACTGTGCTTCTTACTTTGTTCATGCTTTAACTATTTTGTCCATTTTCCTTCTCGTTTGCCCACTTTTATTGATTTTCCTTTTACATTTCTTCTTTTTTTCTGATTATTTTGCACTGTCTTATTGCATTTTGTTTGGCTTTTTATCTTGTTAGAGGAAAAGAAAGTCAAATGTGCACTCAAACTGTTCCAATATAATTGACACTGAAAAGAAAAAATTAAAGATGCAAACATTTATAGCCTTGGTTTTATTGTAAGAAATATTGTAGTCCCCTGTGTGTGTGTGAAAACCACTGCAACTAATGCAAATTTTAATCACATATTGTTCCATTGGTGATAAAATGCAAATAAAGTGTTATCAAAGTGTCAAGTCAGCTGCAGTCAGGAAGGAACATCTGTCTCATCTGCCGCAGACAACATCCTGCTGAGTCAATCTAACTCCCTGATATATAAAAGGCCAGCATTCATAAGAAGATCCATCATTCCACAATCGCTTGTTATTGGCAAAGTTAACCCACAGCTCCAATCTGGACTGAGCTGACAAGAACGAAATAAGGCAATGGGAGCAAGATGAGCTGAAGTTTGTGTTTAATGTCGGAGGGAGCTGGGCCCTCCCGCTCTGCGACATTTTCCTTATCACAGCTCACAGAGTGCGGTAATTGAAAAGGAGATACAGTGGCCTCTGTCTTCGCTGCATTTCTGAGACAATAATAGGATTGTGGACCTCACCAGTCTACAGCTTTCCTCAAGCATTCAGCGCTTAAAGGGAGTGGAAAGGGCAGGATGCCGCGGCAGGTTGCGGTCTTGTCAATGTCTGATACGGGTCTGAAGTGGGTTGTCTCGCTTTTTAACCGAATTATAATTAAGTTGAGACTATTATTATAATCACATTCAAACCAGAAAAATCAATTTTTATAAGATGGCTGTTACAATCGAGTTTCCGTAGGCATGGTTTTCAGCTAGGGTTTCACTGATTGACAGATATTCGGAGGATGTGAGCATGGTTTGTGAACTTTCTCCCAAATTAGCATTCATTGGAGACAGCTGTTGGAAGAGGAGGTGATAAAGCAGCCGACAGGAAGCAGCGACTGGGGAGGAAGACCACGTGGAGAGTAGTGATAAAGGACGCCGACAGAACAGGTGGAGAATCTAGAGACTCGTCTAATTGAGTGAAAGGAAATTCAGGACGATTGGAATCGAGAGCTTTGACAGAACAGCTCGGAGAGGAACAAAGCTGAGAGAACTGAACCACATTGACCTACGGACTGAGAATCAAACTTTTAAGAGCACTTTTGTATATATTCATCTTTTAAAAACTCTGAATGACAATGAAGCAACCCAAGAGAGGGTTGGCCGTTCCATTAGAAGAAAGTACGTGGACCGCCGGTCAGACGGACTCCATGGGTATGATTCGCGGCATCCATAAGCATACGTGTGGGGTCAGTTTGGCAAACACACACCTCATCCTCCGATAGGATAGGGACAAACACATCACCTAGGGGGGCTAGTAGAGAACACAACTCAAGTTCTGTACAAACACATAGGGTCTGGAGAAGGATTAGT
>JAQQAE010009146.1:0-12888 GCA_029823295.1 Pseudamia nigra
TAAAGTATGCATGAAATACACACTTGCCACTGAGTGAACTATAAGTCAAGCCCAAATTATATTTTTTAGGCATATTTAAGAGCCTTTTATATGGCCTTGGGATGAGTGCCAAGCCAAGTAAACCTAATCACTCCAAGTGGGCTCGGTTTGATTTTCTTCCAGTAGATGAAAGTGTTTGGCTTTTGCTTCAGACAGGCCAGTGGAGCAGCACTGTTTGTACCACAGTGTTGACAGGTGGAATAAAGTGCATTAAAGGTTCAGCAAGTTCATTTTATAGTGATAAATCTCACATATTGACAGATACTAATGCCAACACTGGTGCAGTTACAGGCGGAAGGTTCTTCTGTGTGCATGTTTGTTTGGCCTCGTTGGACTGGTGCCCGCAACCAGTCCTCTACAAACACACTCACAATGGAAAATGACACAACCTATTCTTAATACTGTATCTCTTTGTGAATGGAAACATCTGGAGTTTACATAGACACACTTGCGTGTGCATACACTCATACGCCCCCCTCCCCAGACGTTTGTTATAGATAAGATGTTGACCTGAGGTGAAACCGCACATGCTAAACTATTCTTTGAACAGACAATAGTTTGAAGTTCAAGTAATCAGCAGTGAAGTGTCAGCACACATTACACAAAGAGTCTAATTTAGTCTTTTTAATTACCAGTGAAGAGTAATAGAGCTCATTCACATGCTTAACAATAACTTCAATAAGAAAAGCAGGGAGACAAGATCACATTGAAAACCACTTATTACTGCTCTGTACAGCGACATGAACAGTAATGAGGCTTTTTGGCTGGTTTTGATCTTTTATCCAGTTCTTCTCAGTTTGATCTGAAGCCTTTTGATCAACTTACCAAATATGATAAGCTCCTACAACATAATGGTACGAGATAATCAAAGAACTAACCCGATACTATAGAAGTTGCAGTCAAATTGAATGTTCTGTGATTTTCATCCATTATTCCACAACACATACACAGTAATTAAGGCACAGGACAAATTGGTGCCAATTCTTGTGTATGTCCAGAGTATGTATCTTAAAGTTAAGTACTTTTTCATCTTCCTGTTCATCTGTTTTTGAGCCCTCTATGTTGCTTTAAATGCAAACGAGTTGGTCTCGACCACACCTATTTCCTGTCTGTGCCATGGATTCCATCAGGTAGAGTCCCTGGCACATTATCCCAGGGTATCAGGATGGTTTGGTAGTTCTAGTGAGGACTAACTAAAGACATCAACAGTAGATTTGTGACATCGCAAACTCAGTGGGTTTGTGTTTTCTGAAAAAGGGGTTGTGTGTATTTTTCCTACAATGAGTGAGAGTTTTGACACTTTAGCTTCAATTTGAGAACCTGTAGACCTGTTTAGAAAAATGCATTTAATATTTTTTCACTGTTTGCGATTTTCAAATTACAAAATCTGAGAATTTGTTTTTCTTTGTGGCTCTACATTTCATGTGCTTACGCCACTTTGTATTTTTCATATTTTTTGTTTGTTTTGCATCTTATGTCTTTTTTGTGCTTGCCATCTTTTCTTTTACAGAACCATTTACATTTTTGTTTTTATATACACATATTTTATGTTAACATTTTACTTCATACTTGCCTTTTGGCATCTTTTTCATTTTTTGAGTCTTTTATTTTGGTTTCATCTCGTTGCATCTTTTACTAAAAAATGAACTCTATGAACAAGTACCTTGCTTCTTTAACTTTGCATCAGAACCAAAAATCTCCCTTTTAAACATGAATAAAATAACGATCTGATATTCATTGTGATAACTATCGACATGAACTGATTTGGAAATCTTCATTGTGAGAACATTTTTGGCTCTATCACCTAGCTCTGGGGCAAATTCCTGTGCAAGTCATTTAATGTGATGTAAGATATGAAGATATGATTCTGATCCTACGTCTCACTTGTTTGAACACTGGTCCCACCCTCCTGAGTTGGGTACATTTCTCCATGTTAATCAACCGTGAAAGCCCTGTCTGTCTCTGGATGCTGGGTGTGGTCAGCCCAGACCATGTAGGCAGGAAGTGCAGACATAAACAGCCAGCAGCTCAGACATGATGGTGCAGAGCAATGGAGTGAAAAGACGGTGGACAAACAAGCAAATAAACAATATTAGCTTATCTTTTTCTTACAGACTGCACTTAAGTCCCTCTTTTTATCACTCAACTACTCCATCATCCAGCTCTTGTTTGTCCATTAAGCGCTCTTTCATATTTCTGCTTATTTAAATCAGTGAATTTCTGCACGTCTAATGCCTTCGGTTATGTAATGGCATGGATCCTCCTCAACAATTTGTGCCTCATAATGAACGATTAAATAGTGATCATGTACTTTTAGCCACCGGGACAAATTAATCCTTCAATCAAAGCACAGTAAATACATATTCTAAACTGTTCTGTCATTTTGCTAACACGTGCTAATTCTGCCTTCATAAGCTCCTAATTAACCTTTAATTCTTGATCAGCTCAGCATGCATCAGTGGTTAAAAGCATTCTTCCTTTTATTGTTATTCAAAGGAGCTTATCAATGTTTATTTAAATGTGTGTTCAGGAAATACAGGGAGGTGTGTAAGGGAGAGATTTGGAATGAGATGTTATGGCCTGGAGGACCCTTTGCATTCACTGATTTGAGGCACCATCATGCAACAGTGCAGTAGAGTACAGGCATTCCATAAAAAATGTATCCGATTTCTGATTGCACTACTGTATATTCCAATAAATTAGGATATATCCATCTATTTTACCCACCTATGCTGTATTTAATGACATAAGATGCTTATATATGGATCAAATATTTGTTCTTATTCTCTTTTAGCTTGTCTTTTTTTCTTGCTCATGTGTTAAATGGAATGTGCAGCCTTTATATTGTGGCTTGGACAGTTTGCATAGATTTCACACACTGCCTACGAAGGAGTCACTACTGGTTGTACGGATCCAGCCAGTGCTGATGCTATCTGTCTAATAAATATCCAAAACATAGGCAGCTTAATCAACTCATTTTCAGCTTTTCTAGACAGGGGGAGGAAGGTGGCAGTGTAGGGTGCATCACTTTAGTTCCATTCATCAAGGCAAAGTGACATTTCCTTCCACTTTGGCATCATTTTTGAAACTTTGTACATTATAAAAATATTTTCAATATTTCTTTTGGTTTAAACAGCAATTTCTTAATGTGTGTTAACGTGCCAGGCCTCTTTCTATTGCTACATTTTTTTCTTTAAGAGAAAGTTGGATTCTAATAAGATACTATGATGAAGCTTGACAAATGTCCTAATAGTTTACAAAGGTGGATGTTTTTTGCAGTGTGTTGCACATCCTCACACACGGCCTTCAGTTTTCGTCGAACTCATTTAAAACACATTAGGCTGTTAGAGCTTAGTCAGGGCTTGGCGATGAGAAGCAAGCCTGCGTGTTCAAAACTGTGTGGGTGCCGTCTGGCGAGTCCTCTCTCATCTCAGCCCACAGGAAACGCTCTCCAGCCTGATAAGGAAGAGAACACGCTGCCTGAGGAGTCTATAGACCCCGCTGACATTTTCCCAGCTAGCGCTTTGCCTTAATTGTCATTGTGGCTGTAATACAGAAATAACCACACAGCTCAACATTTTGCTCCCCTTACTAGTTTGATTTTCTTGGCCTGGAGGGTTATGTTGTCATTCAGCATAAGGTTAACTCAATATCACATAACATACCTTTTCAATTGTAGAATAGAGTTTAATCCTCCTTTTTAGTGAGTGTTGTATTTCTATAAAACATCAACTCTGATACAACTGAGGTCAGGGATGATATGCTGTAAGGTAATCCACTGAGACACAGAAGTGGTAGAAGTGTCTCTGATAGTCAGAGCTTTCATCTAATGTTTGGCTTGTTCTGGACAGTCCTCATGGAGTGTGTATTACATTATAGGACAAGTCGTAGCTACTCTGACAGCCTGGTGATTGCTAGTGGTCTGCTCTGTGCTGGCATTGACTTAAATAAGACCAGACATGGCTCCTGATATTATTACACTGCATAGAGCTCTCTATAAATACCCCAGGTGATTTGGACCTGCTCAAACTGACTCTCACAAACATACTCAGACGGAAACACTGAAGTGAATATGATGTCGGTCCTTTGTGGAAAAAAAACAGGAGTCTGTGATCTTGGAGAGAGGGAGATGCAATGAACTGGTTCCTGTGGTGATGTTGACCAGCTGCCAGACAGTAACTCAGCTTTAATCACATCGCTTCCTGGGACAGTTCATACATGTGTGAGCATGTCTGCACGGTACAGGCATGTGTAGTGACTCTATTCAGAGGACCCTATCCTTCATTATATAGGAAAGCCAAATCATTGCCAATATCCATCTTAATTCTTCCAGTTTATTCATCTTCCATATAATGGGTCTACTGTGTATACTAAAGACTGATGTCGTCTCAATCCATATAATACACGCTGACTCTATTTGCAGCTACCTGCTGTTGTCAAGTTAAAGTAACTATTACAGATTGACTGTTACAGATTTGGTCTACTGAGCTGAAATAAGTTTGTATTTTTATGATGTAAAGCAGCAGGTATTTCAAAAAATTCAGTCACTAAATCACTCATGTGTCTTATGTAACATTGCAGCATTTGGATTTCAGCTTGAAGCCTACTGTATATGTGCTCCAGAGAAAACTTAAATTTACAGATTTTTCCTGCAGCAGCCTTCTGTAGGTGGGTTTAGGGCCACAAGGTTCACACAATCACTCTGCAGGAATGTACTAATGATGGCAAATGTGTATGCCATTGACTATGCTCTTGTCTTTTCCTGCTCCTGCTGCTTTTTTCACTTTTTAAATCAATTTTAATGAATTAGCTTTTTTCCACATGTCTTGGATATGATTTTATTCATTTCTTATGTGAACCAAGACATTTAGGAATAATTTTTATGCTTTTTACAACTTTTCTGACAAGACAACAACTGCATCATACGACTACATCATGCCCAAAGGAGTAATTCAAACACACCGTTGCAAAGGCTGTCGGAAATATCAACTAGAAGTGAGTGCTACTGGACAGGATTCATGCATTAGAAACTGAGAATGGACTTCATGACAATCTCCCGGTTGAACCCAGCGGTAAGAACTTCAGATCTTTTTCCAAAAGAACAGCTGACAATCAAAAGCTAAATGATGCCGTGTCATTTCCAAAACTCTGTAACAACAATTATGAACGACTCGGTGCCAGACTGAAGCAAAGACATTATGGTGGTACCAAGGAAAGATATGCACCCTCTACTCAAATAAAGCTAGCAAACACTGTCAGAGCAAAATGTGCCTGAAAACAATGAGCAAAGAGAAAATGAGCTTGAAATCAAAACAAAGCAGCAAGGGGAGACAGAAACAGCCAAACGTCAGTCAAGGCCAGAGATATCCTTGTTTGGAGATGGAGCCATATCTACGATAAACATGGACAGAATCATTACAAGCAGTTAAGCAGTGGACGCCAGAGCGGAACAGTCCGAGGTCTCAAAGAAGGATTTCACTAAACTCTTTGAAAACCTCGAAAAATTGGAAAAACAAACATTTATAAGTGGGCCCCTCCCGAACATCAACAGGGGGGAAAAATAAATTCAGCCGGCTGTTTCAGTTGAATACCTGACTTTCCAAAGCCTGCGCATCCAGAGGACTGCATTACATTGAGAACTTCAATCTGTTTTGGAAACGTGAGGTTCTGTTTAGGGCACAAGGCCCACACCTGAACAGAGCTGGAGTAAGACTACTCAGAAGATCTGTTCCACGCTCGGTCACCTCTGAGGGAGGGGAGGAGGGAGAGAAGAGCCCCTGCCCCACCTCCCAAGGACCCAGCTATAGTTTCAGTTGGAGCAGTGCCTCCACGGTCGCCAGGAAAGGATTCTGCCACAGCAGCTCCTTCATCACCTTCACCACGGGCCTCACAACGTGCCTCAAAACTTGCTTCACAGGCCTCATCACAGACCTGGGATCCACGTGCTTACATCTACACTGTCTAGAGACTCATCATCTTTCCAATTTCCAGCATCACCTATGAAATTTCCTAACCATCTTGAAAAGTTGGTGAAATCAGGAATGAAAATGGTTCCTCTCACTCCAGACATGGCACGATCAAGGCTAAGATCCACAAGGACTCATCAAGCCCCTCCTCCTCCTCAGCCTGCATCACCAACTAAGGCCCCCCCAGCTCGGCCCCCACCACTGGGGCCTGCAGCTTTTATCTCCAACAGCGTCACTGCTGTTGTCTAGGATGCTAAAGGCCTCTACGTTCCTACCACTCATAGCAAACCGCAGCTGAACGGGAGGCTCTATTCCAATGAAATCATTACTGTCAAAGCACATAGATTAGACAAGAGAGGGACAGTCAGACTGTTGGATCAGAGAAATCTTATCCATATCCCCTGCAGATAAGTCTCAAACATGCTGTACTCAATGTCAGATCTTTAAGTAACAAGTCGTTTTTAATTAACAATTTTATTTCTTCTTATAATCTTGATTTTATGTTTTTAACTGAGACCCGGCTCAACAACAACACTGGTAATGCAGTTCTGATTGAGTCTAGTCCATCTAACTTCAAGTTTGTGTCTGAATCACAACAAAACCAGAGGGGTGGGGTGTCAGTGCCATATCTAGAGACAATATACTCACACACAAATTGTCATTTGTTTTTTTTTTCATCATTTGAGTATGTGTCACTCAAAATGGAGGTGAAACAATCTTCCATACTTTACGCGGCCATCTACAAACCACCACAGAAGAGTTTTATTGGTGATTTTACTGATTTGCTTTCAGTCGTGTGTACAGAATTCCATTGTTTAGTCTTAGTGGGTGACTTTAATGTGCATGCAGATCTAGTCATTGACAGACATGCTAAAGAACTTGGTGCTGTCCTTGAAATGTTTGGTTTAACTCAGCATGTGAGTGAGCTTACCCACAATAGAGGCCACACTCTAGACCTTGTTATTACAAAAGGTGTTGTTATTTCAAATGTGAATGTTGTTGATGTAGCTTTATCTGATCATTTTTGTGTCATCTTTGACTTGTCTGTTTCACCCAAACCAGTAGTTGGGCCTTCACTTGTTTGGCGAAGACACATAAATGATGCAACAAGGGCACAGTTTATGGAAATTATCAGATTTGAAAATACCCCATGTTCTAATGTTGATGATCTGTTGAAATGTTTTTCATCAAGTGTTTTAAATGTTTTAGGCTGCTTTCACACCTGTTAGTCCGGTACAGTGGTTCAATTGGACCCACAAGTTGCTACAATGTTTCAATTCTCAACTAGTTTGGTCCACATTCACACCAGCGTTTTTGCAAATAAACCAACCACTATATCCCCCCACTCATGTGGTGGCACTGTTTACAAAATACTGTGTTTTGGGTGACGTAAGTGATTGGCACTGCATTTGTAGAGGGCAATCCAGCAGACAACAATATCGGATTTCGTTTCATTTTGGAATAATGAATGGCACTATTTTACTTGTTTTTGTGGCAATTTATTATTATCATCATTTGTTTGTGCAAAAAGCACAAATACTGCTGTTGTTCCAGCATGGAAATCGTATTCGGGTCGACAATACTGTGCGCTTCTTTTTTGCACAGAGAAGACGTATCAAAAGACTCTGATGTAGAGAAGTTTACTAGCTTGAAATGTACGTTAAAGCTTGCTACGGAAGCCTCTGTAGACCAAAAAGTGCTACATTACGGACAGCTGGACCAAACTGGGTCCGGTCAGCATTCTCACCATCAGCGAACCGCACCGGAGTTCGGATGGAGGCGTACCAAACCATATCGAGACCACCTGGAAAAGGTTGCACGAGAAATGTTGCATGTGTTTAACCAGATTTTACGCAGAACAAGGGAGAGGTATTTTTGTGATATTCTCACAAAATTCAGGAACAACTCTTGTGCCCCCTTGTGTTTTCCACAGTAAACAGATTAACAAACCCTCTAGTCTCAATGCCTACAGAACAATTTTCTGTATCTAAGTGCAATGAGTTTGCAAATTTTTTTAATGACAAAGTCCAAGGCATTAAGAATGCCATTAGTTCCATAACACAAATGACAACCCTGCCACCAGCTGGTGACGTAAAGCTGACACATTTTTCACCTGTCACTGACAAAACCATTGAAGACAGCGTCTGTGGTCTGAGCTCATATACATGCTGCCTTGATGAATTACCTACTAGATTTCTAAAGTCTGTGCTTAGCAGTCTTTTACCAATACTAGTTCAATTACTTAACATCTCGCTTTGGACTGGAATGTTTCCAAAGGCCTTGAAAACAGCTGTCATTAAGCCTCTACTAAAGAAGAGCAATCTTGATGCCACTGTTCTGAGCAACTTTCGACCCATATCAAACCTGCCATTCTTGGGTAAAGTTCTTGAGAAAGCAGTTTGCAAACAGCTCACTGACTTTCTCTTGTCCAAAAATGCTTTCAATACTTCCCAGTCAGGTTTTAGGCCCCACCACAGCACCGAGACAGCGCTGACCAAAGTGACAAATGATATCTGCCTGAACACCGACGCAGGAAAAGTGTCAGTCTTAGCCCTGCTGGACCTGAGCGTTGCCTTTGACACAGTTGATCATGTGATCTTATTACAGAGGTTAGAAAACTGGGTTGAAATCTCTGCCACTGCTTTAAACTGGTTCAAGTCCTATCTTGAGGACAGGTTGTACTTTGTTGAAATTGGTACATGTGTCTCAGACAAAATGGCTATGACCTGTGGGGTTCCTCAGGGGTTGATACTGGGACCCCTCTTATTCAATCTGTACATGCTTCCATTGGGTCAGTTCATACGCAGCAATAATGTGTCCTAACACAACTATGCAGATGACACCCAGATCTACATGTCACTGACGGCAGGGGAGCATGGGCCTATAGATTCACTCTGTCACTGCATCGAACAAATCAGTGTGTGGATTCAAAACAACTTCCTCCAACTAAACGCAGACAAAACTGAAATCATTGTCTTTGGCCCAAAGAAACAAAGAAAAAGTGTGATCAATCACCTTGAGTCTGTCTCTCTAAAACCCACAAACCAGGTTAGAAATCTAGGAGTAATCATGGACTCAGACCTGAACCTAAACGCTCAGATTAAATCAATAACATCAGCAGCTTTTTACCATCTGAAAAACATTGCCAAAATCAAGGGTATAGTGTTAAACCAGACTTGGAGAGACTGATCCATGCATTTGTCTCCAGTAGATTAGACTACTGTAACAGCCTGCTCACTGGCCTCTCTAAACGAGCTGTAAAACAGCTGCAGTACATCCAGAATGCTGCTGCTCGAGTCCTGACCAGAACCAGGAAATACGACCACATTAGTCCAGTGTTCAGGTCTCTGCACTGGCTTCCTGTCACTCAGAAAATAGAGTTTAAAACAGCTCTACTCGTGTACAAGTCCTTTCATGGTTTAGCACCAAAGTACATCTCTGACATGTTAGAGCCATATGAACTACCTCAGGGCCTAAGAACCTCAGGGAGTGGTCTCCTGCTGGTTCCCAGAGTCAGGACTAAACACGGTGAGGCTGTGTTTCTGTTTTATGCAGCTAAATCCTAGAACAGACGACCACAAGATGTGAGACAGGCCTCAACTCTGACAATGTTCAAATCCAGGCTGAAAACAGTTCTGTTTACATGTGCATATGACACCTGAAAGTATATTTTCTACACTCTTGGCTTTTAATGTTATTAATTCATTAGGCTGGAGCCCATACACGTAGTGTATAGGCGAGAAGCCTATTGTTTTTGCTACGTTTATTCTTCTTCTTATTCTTTCTGCCGCATCGATAGCGTTTTCGAAAGAATAAACATGGTCGCACGCTTGAGAAACTTGGCACACTCATCAGAAGCGGTAAAATGTTTTTTTATTAATGGTCATGGCCTAATGGTGTGTGGGTGGGGCCAAATGTCACAGGTCAATGGAGAGTCACTTTCACGCACGCAAACAAAACTTGGTACACATGTGTATCACAACCAGACAAACACACAATGGAATTAATCACATGACCCCAACTTTCACTCCACTCCAAGATTGAACCCACAACCTCCTAGCTGTGAGGCATGAGTGCTACCAACTGCACCACTATCATCCACAATTGCACTTCTGTTTGTCATTAATTTTCTTCACTCTTACTCATTTTTAAAATTCTTCTATAACTTTTCATCACATTTGTTTATTGCTTTTTCCTCCTTTTTGTTCACTATCTTAATTGTTTTGTTCATATTGGAAATGTTTTCCTTCTATATGTGGATATTATGTTCATTTGTGTTCACTGTCTCAATTACTGCATTATTTTTTGTTCATTTTGTGGATTATTTTCTTTGCTGGCCTTCATTTTCTTGATTATTAGGCCCGAGCCATACACAAAGTGTATAAGCGAGAGCCTATTGTAATTGCTGTGTTTATTATTGTTTCTGGCGCTTTGAGTGTGTTTTTGAAGCACTAAAAATCTTCGCACACTCACGAAACTTGGCACACACATCAGAGGTGCGTGCAAATTTTGTTTAATAAAGTCACATGGGTGGGCATGGCCTAATGGCGTGTGGGCACGACCAAACGTCAAAGGTCAAGGGAGAGTCACTTTCACAAACGCAAACGACACTTGGCACACATGTGTATCACACCCAGACAAGCATAACATTGAATTGGTCACATGACCCCACACAACCGGAAGTCTGCCATTTTGGATTTTATGGTCTTTTTTTGGCATTTTTGGCGAGTTTCATGGCACACGTTTGAACAAACTCGTACAGCATGCTCCACCCGAATGACTTGAGGTTCACGGGAAGTCCACGGGTGGATGAGAAAAAGTTGGGGCACCTCAGTAGCTCAGTTGGTAGAGTGCCTGGCAGTGCACACTCACACATGGCTCAAGGCCTGTTTGCAGCACCCCAGGTTCAAATCCAGCCTGCAGCCCCCTGCTGCATGTCAGTCCCCCATGCTTTCTCCTCACCTTCCTGTCACAACCTCACTGTACAACTATCAAATAAAGCTGAAAAAGGCCTAAAAAAAAGTTATTGATGGCACATACTTCACATGAAACCTGAACATACAGTGATGGCAGCATATGGTTGCTGATGGCTACCCTCACCAGAGGCTCAGGCCAATTATCGCTGCTTGCAGCTTTGATTCGTTTTATGTGTTGATTTTGTGTCTTCTTTGACCTAACTGTAAAGCACTTTGAATTGCCTTGTGTGTGAATTGTGCTGTATAAATAAACTTGCCTTGCCTTGCCTTTCAGATTCAGTATTTCAGACTTATTTAGCAGGAGGCGTTAGACTCAGAATGGGGCTAAAGTTACACTTTAAGTAGCAGGACACCTTAGTTGGAGGATTGTACACACTGAAATAACTGTTTACCTTTGTTTACCACTAAATTAACCTGTTTACTACGGTCTGTACATTCTGCATTCACCTAAGATTCTCAGAGATAAAGCTTTTAAAATGATTTCAGCTGTTTACCATAAAGAAGTAAGGTTCTGATGGGTCTGCATTTGTAACAACTCCCTAAATGCATCACAGCTGTTTTAAAAGCTGCTTAAATGTGTCCGGCTTGAAAATGTATTATATGAATATGAAACAGCTCTGATAGTAAAATACAACTTCAATCAACAATTTCATGTAGTTTTTTTATAAGATAATGGTAAATATATGGCAATAACATTCATTTGTCTTGTCCCCAGTAAAACAAGCTGGCACCAACTTAGACCTGACTGCCAGAAACCAAACTGTACTATTGTAATGCCATTTTTAAAAAAAACTCTCTGAGCCAACTCTATTTCTTTACTTAGAACGACAGCATCTTCATTCCCTCTTGCAATACTGTAAGGACTCACAAAGCTCCATTCCACTCCCAAATCAACTTTGTCATCAAATGACAATGGAATTATCTTTAATTTGGTATCAATATATAAGGTGAAAAGGACTGGTTTAAGATTGATTCAGTTCCTATCAATGTCTTTCTCCCTGATATGAATAAACAATGGTATTGCCAATATTCTTCAACCAATCCATCTGTGTGCAGGTGCTGATTGTGCACATTGGTTTGGCTGTGCTCCACTTGTAATACAATTGGTATTGATCAGGACCACAGATACGGCAAGACAAATTGAATCCAGACCTCAGTAGTGGGGAACGAGTGTTAAATTCACTCCCAGGACATCGAGCTGGTGGGTTCTACTTCATTCACTGCTGTCTCTCTGTCACACACGTTCACCTGGAGTTTGACATGATGTACACAGACTATCATCACTTTCCTTTGACTGGCAACATTCCATGTAATTAGGCACTAACAACTACAGTGTACAGAGATGAGACATGAAATGAACTGTCTGTACTCGGCTGGATATCCCCACTGGCGCAGCAGTTGGAGAACAGTCAAGAAACACAAGCTTAGATGGTGTGTGGTAGGAAATGAGACACAAAAGAGAGTCTATAAGCAAAGCAAATTAGTACAACAGTGCAGTGAATTTTGAAATCAGGGATGAGTCTGTTCTCACCACACTGTAGACAAAATCACAGTATTTCAGTTTGAAATCACACGCAATACAACACACAATTTATATGTTATGCAGAGCATTTGAGATTATGGCGGTTAAGATGGTTCACAAATTTGGTAGGAGGTGTATGAGGTGGTTATGTCAGTAAAACAATGTCATGTTTTATGGATTTTCTGTCTACCTGTCGCAATCTGTCATTCATTCCATTTTTCATTTAAATCAAAAAATAGAAAAATGAAAAAGCAACTCCTTTTTTGTTTCTAAAACCAAAATGAAACAACAGATAATGATTTGGTCCTCAAATTGAATATACAGAAAATGAAATGATGACATTTCTCCCCTATTGTCATTATTCTGTTTCTGACACAGGATGTGA
>JAQQAE010009147.1:0-14779 GCA_029823295.1 Pseudamia nigra
GGGGGCAACAGACAGCATTTTCACACACTGAAGATGATGTTAACTCTTTCATCATCTAGTGAAGTTAAGTGGTCCACTCAAACCTCAGGCTGCATTGTTCTAAGGACGATAGTAAAGATCTACAGCTAATGCACATGTCAAGACCATTTTATGTGGGGGTGGATGCATTTATGAACCATATGCACTATCAATCAAATATTTGGTCCCGCCTTCTAACTTCTTCAGTGTTTTTTCTTTATTTTTATTATTTTCAGCATTGTACATTAATACTGAAGACATCCAAACTGTGAAAGAAAATGTATGGAATTATGGAATGAACAACCAAGTTTAGCTTTGATGACCGCTTTACACACTCATGGCGTTCTCTCATCAGATTCATGTGGCAGGCACTTGGTATTCTTTTCAATTCACAGGTGAGTTCATTTGCATCATTTCTGGCTGTTGTGATACAGTTTAGCCCATCAGTTCTCGAGTCCATAGCCATATTATTGCTACTACAACTACTGTAAAAATCCATATTATAGAAAGAAAAAAAAACATTAAAGAGAGAAGACAGTCCATCACTTCTTTAAGAAATTAAGGTAAGTCAATCTGTCCAAGAGTGCAGTTGCTGATAGACTCTGTACCCGCCCTTCCTCTGCACCAGACAACCAATGGTCTAAAGCAAATTAAGAAACCCATTTTCTTTCCAGACTTTTAGTAAAACAGGTGTTAGTGGGGAGGAATTCAGTGAAATCACTGGTTAAAAATAAAAAGTGCAGTGTCTCGGCCTTTGGTGGCAATGGTTGAATACTTCTGTTCTAAAATATAAAATATGTTCTGGGTGATTTAAGTCTTTTGTTTACTAGTAATCCCATGCTTGTTCTTGAAAAGAGAAAACCACTTCATGGACTAGGAAAGTCATCCATGCTGAAAGCAACAAACACCTTCGCTGGATCAAGGAGGCCATTGAGATCTGAAAACGAGCCCTGAAGGCCATCCACAGGGTTGATGGATCTAACATCCCCCCAACAACACATCAGACAGCAGGAGGCATAGTCGTCCTCTGCTGTCTGGCAAACTGCTATAAAACAGCAAGCAAGACACGTCACAGCAAAACCATGTTACCCTTCTGAGGAAACATGTCTGTCTACTAAAAAGAATATCAGTAAAAGTATTAATTGTTTAAAGACAGTATGAACCTTGATGCACTACATTCTTGCACAGTCTTGAAAATGTTGAAAATAAGAAAAATAATGAAAGAACACTGAAGGAGAACTTTTAACTGGCAGTGCAAGGCAGTGCTTCACAACTAAAGCAGTGTAATTATGATGATGGCTGTAAAAATGCATCTTTATTAGGTTTTGAGGTTTATGTAATCTCTGTGGTGTAAAATAAAAGCTGTGAAAATCTGAACTCATCCAGTACTGCCAGTCCTAAGAAATCCATGCAACAAGACAGACAGCAGGAGAAACAATCAAAAGTAAGGACCAGCCATAGTCCAGTTAAAAAGCATTAGTCCAAACCTCATGACCCAGTGGAATTCTAAAACTAACCAGTCATGTTCTTGTCAATTTAGCCCTGCCCCAAAGGCCAACTGCCAACATTCCTCACAAATGTTTTCAGGAAACTGACGATGAAAAGTGCATAATAGTGTGTTTAGAGTGGCCTCACATCTGAAAATGATCTCCAGTTCAACCAATCTGTGTGTTTTCTGATGAAAAGTGGGTGGGAACAACAGGTTCTTGGAAAACCAATGACAGATCAAACCAACACACTGTATTTTACCCAAACCCGTACAGAGGTAATTCCAAAAGCTGACAGGATGAGATCACTAAGTCATCAATAACCATGGCAAGTTTCAAATAAGTATATTCAGTCATTTTCAAGCTATCATGTTGATACACTAGGTATGAGGATGCAGATGTGAACGTGGGATTGTGAAACCAATATCCACCTTTTATGATGGACAATAATTACACTTCACACCAGTGATTTACAGTCAGAAAGAGTTAAAACTGTGGCATTAGACTACTACCTACCTACCTACCGCCCTTAGGCGAGCGACCAAATGGTTCCCCTACACCTCTCTGTCATCCATTAGAGTTCCATTACAGTGACTCTACATGCATCTTGCCTTAGTACATAAACGCATACTTTATCATTTCTGTGTTTTCTGCTGTCTAGTGTTCATATAATCTAACCTGCTACTACCCTTCGTGACAAATGAAGTACTATTGATTGATTGATTGCACATTTAGTAGTTATTTTGGTCATAGTCGAGGATGTTAATTTTGTCTGAACATTGTGTGGTCATGTGCGATGCTATCTGCCAACACAGAGCAAACACATTGCGTGGGATTGCTGTGTGTTGGCAGATAGCATTGCACTTTATCAGAAACGTATATACAGCGGATATAAAAGGTCGAGGCGTAATGAATTCTGACTGACATTAATGGTCACTTTAGTAGGTACAGTACATTTGTTACAGAACACACAGACATGAGTGTGTAATGCAAAGTGACTGTTTTTCCTTCATACCACATGCATATGGATTGATACTGTATTTATGTACTGTACGATCATTCAGGACGACAGTAGATCCATGTAGGACGCTGCAGGAGTGTGAACTGACTCTTCTCTTTGTAACTCAAACCAACTGATGGCGTCACCTGTGACTCAGCTCATCACGTCACCAGTGGATTGTTTTAGAGCTCTGTGTTATAAAGTGTATGTTTTACTCAGTATTTATGGGCTGCAGACACGCCCCTGGCTGGGAATCAATGACATCAAATAGAATATAAAACAGGTTGCAGTCTAACTTGGTGATGTGTTTTCTTTTTCCTGGACGTCTTTGACAAAGCAGAGGACACTGCCACAGTCACACATCCGGACAGTTAATGATGTAAAAACCAGGATAAATGTGATGCTAATTATCTTTAACCACAGAGATTCAGGATTTACTTAAAGACAATCAATGCTGTCACGACTTCTGTATTCAGCTTCACGTGAAATAGGCCTGTCAATTGATGAGAAAACAGAATTAATCAGACAATATGCTGAATTGCAAATACTGTGTTCTTTTTAATCAAAGTAGAATCGATGCAAAGGAAGTGTTTTTAAAAGCATCTTATTCTTTGAACACAGATACTCTCTTGTGAAGACTTAACTGTTATATTGGGCAGGTGATGTTAGAAGCTAATTATTGTTTATTAAAATACCTGTCCTATAGAAAATAAAACAATCATATCAGAAGATACAGAAAAAGTCAATATACAAATAACATATGAACTAATGCTTTAAAATACAGGAAAAAATGTAAGAAACTATCATTTTCTACTGATTAAAGTCACTATTTATTGGTGAAATAAGGATAATGCTGAAGTGGATCGATGGAATGGGGTCAGCCCTATGTTCCCACATTTCCTGATGATGTCTTTCAACCCAGTGAGGAGAAAAGACGCTTCAGACAGACAGACAGTCACACACAGACATACTTTTCTCTGTTATATAGCTGGACTACATAGACACACTCCCAAAGGGATGAATGTACTGTCCACAGTTCCAAAGACCTGCAGTAACAGACATATTAACTATAAAAAAGGAGCAGTACCAATTATCTTAAAAGTTGAGAAGATGTAAACCTTTAAATGCTCAATAAATGTAGAAAGTTTCAAGTACATCAGTTCAAACACTTTTGAGTTATGGCATCTTTTCTTGCTACAAGCAGTGGCACCCCCATTGAAAAGGAACACTGCTGTTTATCTCAAACTTATAAAGCTCTTCAAGTGGTGAATAACCAGGGTTTTCCCACCATCATATGGTGCTGGTGGACCGCCAAAGCATTTTTGCCAACCACCCAAACTGAATGAGCATCAAGTACACTTATGACAGAGAGAGCTCCCACACAGGAGAGGGGGCTGATTGATTGGTCAAACAACCAACCAACAGTGCTTCCACAGCGCAGAGGGATTGAAATGTAACGTTATGGACTCTTACAGGACCAGACACAAGGATATAAGCCGTAGATGCAGAAACCCTCATAGCTGAAAGATGCTGACAAGTGATGTAAACAGCAGAGTTAAACCACAAATTAACCTCACAGGTACCGTGTGGGTAACTTTGCTCTTGTTTACAAACCACATTATTCAAACTCCCCACCCTCCACTCAGACAGGAGGAGAGAAGCTCAGCAACAGAGCTGACATTAGAATAGCATTATGGAAGAGAAACACAATGCTGAGGAAAGACTCTCTTTTTCTAAGTGTTTACACTCTACAGCAGGCATTCACTCACCCACACCATCACATAACTGTGTGGGAAGGATCTAGAGAGAAATATAACTGAAATAGATCACTTCCATGTTTGTCTTGTGAAAACGAGTTTGAGTTACTGCTCCCACGAGTTATGCAAAGGTCTGACGGGGTGAAGGTGTAAATGCGACACTGTGGTTGGCTGGGGATGCAAATGTGACAATGTGATTGGTTGGAGATACAAACGCTCCTCACTGTACGAACTCAGAAAAATCAGACTGAAATAAGAGAAAAACAGAGAACACTGCCAGAGGGGAGAGTCTGTGCAGCCAAATCCCCCAGCACACTCCGAGAGAGAAGTGATGGTGGAGAGCGTTGTTAATGGCCGAGCCTATATATTTATTTAGGTGATTTTTAGAATGAAAAGTTACATACTTTAGCTTTAAAATGGAGTAAAACACCACTAGTGAAGTCCAGGATTTCTTGAACTAACATACGACTGAGGATATACAACAGGATGTACTGTAGCTACGAAACCACCACAGGAATATTCAAATCTGCTTTTACTTGTAACTGACTAAATAAGCTCATACTGTACACATGGCATGAAAGTGAAACAGGAGTATGAAAACTAAAATATTGCAACATCCATAGTGGATCGGAAAAACAAGTAAGGAAGTAAGTAGTATGGCATATTGGACACTATCCAAGTCCCCAGACCAGTGTATAGGGCCATTTTTCATCAGTCACACAGCAGCTTCTGTAGCCGACAGCAGTGGATGAAGAAGTAAGAAGCAATGCTGGGTTCATTTTAATCAGCCAAATGCAGACGCAGCTGTTTTATCATTATTTTACTACTACCATGTGTAGTAAAATAAACTGTCAGTATTTTACTGATCTAATCTGGCCTCTTCAGATGCAGTTTTCTGTTGTACACAAGGCCAACCATCAACCCTGAGGCATCCAGATGCAGGATTGTTGTATCCACCTTTTTCAGCAGATAATAAACAAAATTAACAAAATAATACAGAAAATGAATGAAAAAAATGAACAAAATGACTAAAAAAATGAATAAAATAATGATAAACTACAATAAATAAGTAATACAAAAACAAAAATGGACAAAATAATTAAGAAAATGAGCAAAATGAACAAAAATGAATTAAGTACTTCCAAAAATCTACAAATTGACAAAGTGAACAGAATTTTTTTTTTTTAATGGACAAGGAAATGATCCAAAACAAACATATCAAGAAAATAAATGAAAATAAACAAAATGATAAAAAACAAACAAAATTAAAAGCATAATTAAGAAAAAGAATAAAATAATGCACAAAATGAACAGAAATTATCAACAAGTGAACAAAAACAGGCAAAATGAACAAGACAATAAAAAATAACAAAATAATTAAGAAAATTTTGCAATACATGTATAATTTAAAAAAAAAATCTACGAAAACAAAATAGTTCAGGAAAAAATAAAAATAATGCACAACATGATGAACAATGATCAATAAATGAACTAAAAGGAGCAAAACAAACAAGAGGGTGAACAAAAAACAACAACAAAGAAACAAAAGGGAACAAAACAATGTAGAAAATGATCAACAAATGAACAAAAATGTGAAATAAATGAGAAAATCAACAAAAACAAACAATATAATAAACAAAATTAACAGAGTAATTAGAGAAAAGAATAAAGCAATGCACAAAATGAACTGAAATGATCAAAAATACACAAAAATCAGCAAAATAACAAAAATGAAAAATGAAAAACAATGAACAAAAATGACAAATAATTCAAAAAGTGAACAAAACGGAACAAAACAATGTGAAACAAACAGGAATTATCAACAAATGAACAAAAATGGGCAAAATATTAAAATAAACTGAACAAATATTAACAATATAAGTAAGAATAAGAATAAAACTGAACAAAATGAGGCACGAAATGAAGAAAATAATACATAAATGAACAAAAATGAGGATGTTTGTGAAAGTCAGCGCTATAAAATGCCTAACATTGCTTAAAATGACAAGTGAAGGATAATTTGTGGTATTTCATCAACAGGAAAACAGCTTTAAATAGTTCAAGGAGGAACAGGACAATGTGATAAAATGTATTTTTACTGGAAAATTGCATTTCTAGGCCTGACCTACACAGACCCACTTTGAAACTCATACAGAAAAGAAGTGACTCAGGTGCTTTTTATACAAGAGAGACAACATTTCCAGTGCATTTACGCAAAACAACACGCATGAGTGAAAGGTGATGGAAAGACGGGAATATACGGCTGAAATGGCGAACTTTAAGGAATCCAAGTAAGCGTGACAGGGATAAACGGAAAGGCGACAAGGAGGATGGCGCAGACGGAGGGGTGGGGAGGGCGAGGAACGGGGAATAAAGGTTACTGAGAAGGGAAAAGGGGGAGGAAAGAGGAACAAAGGATCTGCAGATGAAAGAGAGAAAGGATGATTAGGGATCTGGGAAGTGACATGCATGGATTTGACACAGTATAATTGCTGTTAGGGAGGCAAAAGCGGAACAGGCAGAGGAAGAGGAGGGGGAAAAGAGGGAGACGGAGACGAGCAGGGAAATCAGAAAATATGACACAAAGGCAACACACAGGAGTGTACAGGGGGTGATCGGCAAATTTAATGACAGGTTGTCGTTCGGAAGCAGGAGCTGAGACAGAATTCCTTTTATGTTCTACGCTAAATCCAGAGAGCCTAAGCCCCGCCCATTCCAGGCTGGACCCATGAGACCTCAATTTCATTACGGTCAACGAAGAGCAGCAGATAATTTTCTGATCCAGACTGAATCATGCCACCAATTTTCACATCTGATGTTTGGCAATTTAGAATCTAATTTTAGATGGCAATAAAGTAGCAGTTTGTTGAAAAAATGCTGCGATATAAGAAATAAATTATTATAAAAACTACTAACAGGAAGTCATGAATGTGATGAATGTAATTAAAGACTTTAGGTGTACAAGATTGTAAAGGATTATGTAATTCAAATGGGATAGAAAAAAAAATGCTATGCTTTGTGCCAATAACTGTTGAGCATTTTTATTAGTTAGGTCCCATAACCCAGGAAGAAGTGGGCTCTTACACTCACATTTTAGTCTACACAGAAAAGAAAGGGAGCCATGTGGGAGGCAGTACCAGGTGAGCCAATGAGGTGACCCGAATGACGCAGAGGAGAAAACACTGGCTCATGTCCACAGTATCCCTCAGCCTCCTCAGTCACGACCTTAGGCACATTTGGTGACCCTCGACCTCTTTATATATTCATGCTAACGAGAAAATCAAATCATTTGACATTTACCTCAAAGCCAAGGTCACCCATTTTCAAACCCGACAGAGGTCCTTAGCGATCGTAATCCTCTACGTTTAAGAGCTGTCACGAACAAGCCAAAGTCTGATGCTGTCTGCCGCCTGCTGCCGCTGAGGGGCAATAATGGATGAAAGACTGAAGAGTTGACAAAAATAGAACAAAGACTTTGAAAACTGAATTTAGCAGTAAAATGATTTTGTTGACTAAAACGTGAAAAACAGCAAGAAAATGAACGGTTTCAACACAGGGCCTGTGTTTTCAGATCAGCGAAAGAAATACTTACAAACCATCCTGGAAGACAAACAAATTTCCAACAATAAGCTGATTCAATTCAATTAAATTTAGTTCAATTTCATTTCTGTATGGTACCAATTATAATCCAACATCATCTCTAGCCACTTCATAAAATCAAGACTGAAGCCTAAAAATACTAGACAATGTTCATAACCCGAGGAAACGTTGAATGTTCAACATTGATTCTGTGTTAAAATGCTATGTGGCTCTTGTCTTGAGTCAGTCGCCCCTTTCTGTGATCTGCTGGTTTGGAAATCTCAGAAATCTGTTGAGTAAAACTATCAATGTTTCTTTTGTCTAGTACAGGGGTTGGGAACCTATGGCTCTTGAGCCAGATGTGACTCTTGATGACTGCATCTCGCTCGCAGATAAATCTTAGGTGACATTTCTTAACACGATAACTAATGAATAATTTTAATCCATTCATTTTCTAGCGTACCTGTTCAGGGCTGCGAGTGGCTGGAGCCAATCCCAGGCATCCTTTGGGATACATGGGAGGGCCCGACACCAAAACTCTATTTTTATTGGATAAATCCAGAATCGTCGTGAGGTCAAGAAGTAACTTTCCCTCCTTTCAATCGAATAGTAGGCCAGCTAATTTATTCAGAGCAAACCCATTTGACGATGAAGATGGCGAAAAGAAAAAAAGATTAGGAGTATCGCACATTTCAGCACAAATGGACAGAGGAATTCGCCTTTGTGGACAGAGCAGGTTTTGCATTATGTCTAATATGCATTGATAAAATTTCAACGATGAAACGGTCAAATATAAAGCGACACTTCGACACACACCATGCTACATTTGCATTGAAATATCCATGTGAGCAGTCATTCTCACATCTGAAAAACATCAAGATCACGTTTCACAGATGAAAACCTCAACACCTGCTTCACCTCACCGTGTATCAACCAGACGATAAGGCCGTTATCAAAAGCATCCAACACCAGAAGTCACATTAATGCTAAGAAGTATTTTATTTATTATCAGTTTGCTTCAGTATAACATCATTATTAAAAAGAATAAATTCTGAGACTTATTATACTCTTAAATTGTGGGTTTTACTTAAAATTTCACACTTTAGTTGTATTTAGTGTAAAAAATATTATATGGCTCTTGCAGAAATACATTTAAACAAATGTGGCTTTCATGGCTCTCTCAGCCAAAAAGGTTATCAACCCCTGGTCTAGTATGTTGTTTTTGTTATTTTGGACTTTTTACGTCATTTTGCTGTTTATGTCATAATTTTTATGTCATTTTTCATTCATTTGCAGGTTCCATGCCATGTTTGTCATCGTGTGTCTTCCACATCGTTTCATTGTTCTTTTCATGTTTTTTGTATAGTTTCTGTCTTTGCTCATCTTTAAGGCTTGTTCAGTATTTAAACATAACTTAATCAACAAATAGCTGAACTGAATCTGATTTCTTCAACGTTCAGGACAAAACTCAGCCTTTAAACTAGAATAAAATAAGAAGTTGTGAAATAGCATATCCCCCCGCCAGATTTGAAATTGACTGTGACTTTGACCTTTTTCCTTGAAGGTCACAACATATTTGGAATCAGCATAGTTAATAAACTGGGGGTGTACGACATCAACCTTACTACACAGCTAGAAATGTATGTAGGTCAAAGTACAATAAATTCAGACCCTACTGATCTTCAAGGTGAATGTCAAGGTCAATCAAGGTCATTTCATGAGCAAGAGGTGTACCAGAGTCTAATCTATCACATTAAAATTTGGTGCCAGTAGCTATATATGTGTTGGCACAATAGGTCACAATAGCTTTTTATTATTGATTAATGTTGTGACCTAATTAGTATACAAATAACATGGTGGTTGCCATGGCAACCCTTTCCCCTACTATGACAATCCACATGCCAAGTTTGGATAGTTTGGGTCCAGGAATTTGGAGATACAGAGCTGATTGCTCAGACCACTTTTAATTTACTGTTCACTTTTCCACATGATATATGCTTATCTTCATTCTTGTGCTGTTCATTATGGTGCATACATATAGATCAAAATAATCATCAATATCATAAAATTGTGGTGTATTGTCCTTATACAGACACTAGAAAAGACTTTAAAGGAAACTACTTTTTATTTGAAGCCTCAAACAAGTCTTTGAATTTCCAACTGTACTCAAACTTTAAAGGGTCGTGGTACTTTGAGCTCCAGTTCAAAAATGACACTTCCATGCTTTTAGCTCTGAGATTTTTTTTATTATTATTATTTCTGTTAGAGCTGGGGTGGCTGCAGTTATCACTCACGTTAACCTCTCTGTGAACTTCTGTGGCTTTTAAACACGAAAATAAAAACTTTTCAACTCACTCCCACAGATTTTACCTTTCACACATGTACTGAAGGGTGTGAAACAGGGAGCGTTTAACTCCAAAAACTGGTTCATTTGTGCATGGGTGAACACAGTAATCGCTCCTGGATTCGGAACAAAACAAGCGAGCCGAGATCGTCGAGAATGGGGTGGTCTCGGCTCATTTCCATTCGAGCCCTGTAGCGGTTAATTTGCGGTGAGAACACAATCAAGTCAGAAACTGACACAACTGACTTAAAACTGGTTGACAAAGGAACTGTCATTCTAAACAACAGAAGTAGAAGAAGAAGAGGAGGAAAAGGAAGAGTTGGCAAGACAGGCATAATCTAACAAAGTTTACCCGATACATTGTGTGTAATGTTGCATGTGTATGTGATGATGCGCACCTCTCAGAGCCCCATGGTTCCGTGTGGTGGCCACACAAAAACTAGCCACACATGCAGCTGATGATCTATGGTTGTTGTTTTCCCATGGGGCACGAAAAAAGAGTAAGCTCTTTCTCTGGAAGGAGGAAGAGTTTGCTCACGCATGGCATTTAATTATAAGTTTGGACCAATACAGACTGATACCCTGTGAACACAAACAACCCAAAGGACAACTGCAACAAAAGTATCATTTTACTCCCTGAATCGGAACAAAGCAAACGAGCCACAAGTGTGAATACACCCCGAGTTAAAATATCCAACTGTGCTTCATTTCTATTCAAAAAAGTTCAAACACTGACGACTGGATCTTTCAGAAACGATTCAATCTTCACTTTATAATTTCTGGAAATATGTTTAACTGTACATGATACAAGCTATGGTAATGTCTTCCAATACCATCAGTGCTAAACAGATTTAAACCTTCTCAGTAGTTTTAATTAGTCCCAGACTCACAGATCAATCCCAGAACACACACTCATCTATCTTGTTTAATCATGCTTAAAGGTCCAAGGTGTACTATTTAAAGGGATTTAGTGGGAACTAATTGAACAAAAGGAATGTAATATTTATAATTATATTACATTAGTGTACAATCACACAGAAATGAGAACCATTCCCTTTTTGTTCCTTTAGAAGTCATTCATAGACAGCTATATCTCTTTCTTCTTTTCTTTCCTCGTTTTATAGCAGGTGACATATAAGGTGTTAAAATAAATTACTGTCAGCCTCTAGACTCACTGGCCACTTTATTAGGTACACCTTGCTGGTACTGGGTTGGACCTCCTAGCTAACATAAGGTGGTATTATGTGAGTATAAAGGGATGGACATGGTCAGCAGTAATCCTCATGTAGGCTGTGGCTTTTAAACAATGCATAGTTAGGACTTAAGGTCCCAAAATGTGCCCCCACCAGCAGCCTGAAGAGTTATGACAAGGTAGGTTGGATCCATGCTTTCATGTTGCTTATGCCAGTCATTACCAAAACATCCAAAAGTCGCAGTGGAAATCAAGACTCACTAGACACTTTTTCCAGCTTTCTATTGACCACTTTTGCTGAGTCCACCATGTGTCACCATGTGTGATCTTCTGCTGCTGCTGTCCCATCTACATCAAGGTTTGACATATTGTACATCCACAGATGCTCTTCTGCATTACTCAGTTGCAATGAGTCGTTATTTGAGTTACTGTTGCCTTCGCATCAGCTCAAACCACCCTGATGATTCTCTTCTGATGTCTGGCATCAGCAAGGTATTTTCAAGAAAACTGTTGCTCACTGGATATTTTCTCTTTTGCAGACTATTCTCTGTAAACCCAAGGGATGGTTGTGTTTTCGAAAATCCCAGTAGATCAGCAGTTTGTGAAACACTCAGACCAGCCCATCTAGTACAAACAACCATACTGTGTTCAAACGTGTGCAAATCACCTTACTTCCCAATTCTCATGCTTGCTGCCATGTAATTTGATGATTATATATGTGCATTAAAGAGCTGTGTGAACAAGTGTACTTGATGAAGTGGCCAGCGAGTGTATGACTGTCAACTGGAATTCTTCACTAAAATGGAAAACGGAAAGCAGACTAATGCCACTTTTCCACTGTGTCGCCTCACCTAGGTTTGACCCTGACCCATGAATGGCAGAGGGTGAGGTTTACTAGCACAAAAATTCTTGATTAATTTAAATTGATCATCTTTTTATCTCTGCCAAGTAGGTTATGTATTCATGTTGGTATGTTTGTTTGTCATATGTGTAAATTATAGTATCATGGAATTGGATTAAAAGTCATTTGTCACAGTCTATAAAATATTGCTTTCAAAATTAGGTCCTACGGGAAGAAGCAGGACCTCTATATGTACATAGAGGTCCTCTATAGGTATATTTAAGTGCATTTGGTATTGCATTAGCATGTTGAGAAGCACAACCTTGCAGAGGCCACACAGTTGTATAAAAATGTTGTGCTAAGTGGAGGTGAGGTAAGCAGATACAAGTAGTGGAAAAAAGCAAAGTTATAAGCTGGTTGTAATAGGAGACCTTCATGTTCTTTGCAGCTACTGCAGTTGAGGATAGGGCACTCAATTACAGCTGCAATCTGCAAGTTCACCTGGAGATGTCACACAATATTACACAAGGAACCGTTAAGAGGAGACATTAGGCACTTGTGATTTTTGGAAAGCACTTTCCAAGTTCCAAGGCCAATCAGATTTACCAGACGGCTTGCATTCATTGAGAAAAAACAGCTCTAGCATCACACCTTGAACATTCATGGGAAACTGAGATCTGTCTCTTTGAAACTAGACTGAAAGCTGTATAACACTTGAATTTGAATGTGTGTGCTGCATCGACACTCCTGCTGACTCCAAACAGAAGAGACAAGGACAGGTTAAAGCTCAAGACAGGCTCGCTGCCTCCTGAATGATGATATCATGTGTGCCTGTGTGGGTTTGTGTGCGTGAGATGGAACGAGGTGTCACTCCCTTGGCAGAGTGCATTAGACACCAGCCATCACTGTTTGAATTCTAATTGTTGTATCACTTATGCATGTCAGCATTTGCATGCGTGTGAGAGCTGCATGTGCAACTTTACATGCATGTGTGTGTGAATGTGTCAGGATGACAGTGTATGCAGGGTCCACAGAGGTTAGTTCAAGTCAATGTCAAACAGGTCCTATATATATCCTGACCATGGACGAGGACTGTGTGTGCAGTAAGTGGTTGTACAAGCAGCGATCATGCTGACTGGACCATGAGTCGCCTCAATGCCCAGATGTCTGCTTGTGTATTAGTCTGAGTGTGTGCTTGTGTGTCACTATTTTGTTCATCGTAGCAGCACTTTATTTGTCATTATAAAGCAGGGCTCTGCAATCTTTACAACACAAAAAGTCATTTTTGGACAGAAAGGGAAAAAAAAATGTGTCTAGAGCTGCAAAAATATCTGAACTCTTTATGTACCACATGGCATATGATGTACATTTTAGCTGGCAATGTGTTCAAAACAAATTGGTTAATTATTTTATATATTTCTTCATTCATTGTGTTCATTTTACCTATTTTTCATTTCTACATTATATTATTTTATTCATTTTTGTAAGCTTTTTCTAATTTTTCAAATTATTTTTAATTATTTGTTTAAAATTCTATTGTTTTCTGTACATTTTTTGCTCATTATTACCCCTCAAGGAGGTTATGTTTTGCCAGTGTTTGTTTGTCTGTTAGTTAGCAACATTACTCAAAAAGTTAACAGATTTTGATGAAATTTTCAGGATATTTCAGAATACAAGGACTGAATGATTTGATTTTGGAGTTATCCAGATCACATTCTGGATCTAGGAATTTTTCAAAGTATTCTTCGCAAAGAATAATACTTTGAAAAAAATATGAGATAGTGACAATTTAATTTTTTTGTTGGTGACTTTCCAACAAATGCCTAGAAGATTTGATTAAAAAAATACAAGACAATATTCTTATAGGTTCTACCATGCAACAAAGTTTGATTCAGATGCAGCAATATTCTGGATCTGGCCATCTAGATTGCTCGAATTCATAGGGCTGATAGGAAATGTGCTACTGTAACATGACATGCAACTGAAACCCAGCTGATTCAGTATGGTGCCAGCACATTTGATGTATCATTAACATTTGTAATGGTACACTAAAAAAAAACGCCATTATAAAAATACCCATCCATCCATCCATCCATCCATCCATCCATTTTCTACCCCTTATAAAAATATCATTTTTGTGAATAATGAACTATTTGTGATATCAATGCACTTCCTAATGCTAAGACTGGGTTTTCAAGGTCAAGGAATCTAATAGTAACGAGAAAAATAATTTCGGAATGTTTCTTCTGGATAAAATTATACAGTGGAAGATAGTTTTCGGTAACTGCTGTAGACAGCAAAGGCGGAGGTCTACACTCTCCGAGTGATTTCTAGTTTTGCTTATTTTTCATTCATTCTCTTGTTTTTGTTAATTTGCTGAAGAATAATAATAATAATAATAATAATAATAATAATAATAATCCGTTCCAGCGTCACGGCCTGTATCCGAATCAGTTGTTATCCGAAGCGACTTTTTCCATAGGTATACATGTAAAACCAATTAATCCGTTCTGGACCAACGACTAACTCCCATATAAAGTATGTATTACACACCCCTACCT
>JAQQAE010009148.1:0-14778 GCA_029823295.1 Pseudamia nigra
CCCCAGCAAAAAGTGTACATGCAGGTTATGCTGTTATATCGTCCCTACCAATGTTGAGACCAAACCTACGCCCTTGTGTGAGACATTTCAAGACAAGCCTGTACTCTGTGATGTTTCCTTTTGTCATCTCACCTTAGAAAGAACAAAGTACTGGAAATATCACTCTAATTACACCTTTCAATAGCCACACTTCTTAATTCTATTACAACTACAAATATGATCATTAACTTTTATGACTGTTTATTTTTCGTGTGATTTATTGCTTTTTTAAAAAAATTGCTGCTTTGTTCATAGATGTAATGGTTTACGAGCATGTGGCATTTTGATTTCTGCTGGATGCCATGAACATTATGCTAAGGAAAACATGTACAATTTAACCAAACACCAATTTAAGATCAAGCACTTTAACATGTTGATGCATGATTTTAAAAGATTAAAAATCTAAAAAAAAAGAAACACATGAAATTACATCTAATTTTTTAGCATATTTTTGAACTAGTAAAGGCTAGTCAAGGGTGGCCTTTATATGCATCTAAATGTACATGGTATAGAGAGTCATGACTACTTCCTTTCTCTGTTTTGGGTAATGGAATCTGACTTTGAAAAATATTGTATTACAGCCAATGACGAGAAACAGGTAATTTTTTTGATTCGAACTCAGGTATGCTGCCATTTACTGTACACATGTGCTCTTTTTCAGTTTAAAAGACAATTTTACAAGTCAACTAATAAGTCCAAACCAAGAAAGTCACAGTTTCTGGTACAGATAGTGAAATTTCAGGAGGTATTGTACGTATAAGTACACCCAGTAGACTTTTAAAGCTCTATTTTCCCTTTCAAATGATGTACATTGCTACACCAAATGGTCACTACCTCACAAAATTTTAATCTTGTTTTACTGAATGTAAAGCAGCAGCGTGAAAACAAGTGAAAGTCAATACAGGAGATTTTTATTCTCAAGGAGTTATTTCCTGGTTATATAAAGGTGAAATAAAATAAAAAACACCAACTTAAGTTTGCCACTATGGAGGAAGCTAAGGCAATGCTGCTCATTCACCAGCATATTGAGGTGTATGTGGGTTCAGTGGTGCAACACAAATGCTGAGGCAAAGGGGAGCCTGGACACCGGGTCAGAAGGGAGTCAACAATGACTCCCCATCCACAAAAAGTGCAATGCTGAATGAGGCAGCGTCTGACCTGAAAGATAAGAATGAATGAATACCAGGTAACCCCGACGCCACTTACAGAGGCTAAGTGAAGCACCATCAGAAAGTCTCCTAGAAGATGTGAATACAGCATTGACAATGATTCCTACGTCAACCATCACTGAAACCAATGAGCTGATATACACTTCAGCAGCAGTGATCTTTGAGATGCTTGGCTATAAGAGAGACCATGAGAGCCAACTGACAGAGCCAGAAAGGTGCAATGACAAAACAAGTACCCAACAAGTACAACCAGATGCCCATACCTGAAGCTCTGGAAACAAAGGTTCCAAGCCTTGGCCAGCTGCCTAAAGAGGTACACAAGAGAAAGTGAAGCCAGACGAATAAACTGGCAGTTTTCAACCCAACCAGCAAAAGTGTACACTGAGTGGCAGGGTAACAATAGCAGAGCAGACCCACCAAGGCTGGAAGCTGAACAATACTGGAAAAGTATCTGGGAGAAACAGGCATCACACAATAGCGATGCACAGTGGCTGAAGTCCAGTTCAATATTTTATAAAAGATACCATTTGTACAAGACTAATTGAACAGTAGTCTAGAGTACTAAGCTACACGAAGCTACTTCATGGATCAGAACATGTGGAAATTGTTAAAATACATCTTAACAGGGTGTTTTATCTATATTATATTATGTACAGTACCATTATGTGTTACTGTATGTTTTTATACCATTCACAAAGATCAGCCTATTAGTTGTTACAGAAATTTTTTTTGTACTATGAAAATCCAATAATATTAGGGTGTGCATTTACAAATTTGATAAAACCGATACTAAAAATACATTAAACCATTATGTTCAAAGTAAGAACATAGAATGATTTATTTGCTGAAAAGCCATTCTACAACTTTGAAAAATTGTAAATAATTTCCAATTCAATGGGCCAAGGCAACATTCACAAAATACAGTATGTACTACAATGAGCATACCCTCCTGTTTAAAACATATAGTCATAGGTTGTTTGAGCAACTCAACTAACCAGTAACACAAGGTGCATACAACCCAAATGTTCTGCACCTACAGGAGGGCAAACGTTAATGCCATATGTGCATCAACTTAAAACAATACATCATGTAAATATCATCGACCCTTTCATGCATGGTGTCCACTACACTGAACAGAAACAAGGTGACATAAAATTTAAAGTGATTAAAAAATTAAGGCAAAAAGCAAAATAAAATCTAATAAGACAGTGAATTTTTTTTTTACTTAAAATTAACAAAATAACAAGGATAAAGGTGTAACATAAGAACCAAAATAGTGAAGAAAATGAATCCAAGTGAACATCAGAAGAAAAATGAACAAAATCAGAAGAAAAATGAACAAAGCAATCAAGTAAATTAATCAAATTACATAGAAGAAAAATGAACAAACCAAGCAAATCGACCAAATTACTGTAGATAGAAGAAAATTGCACAAAAATAAACAAAATAAGAATAAATAAAATGAGCATCACAATCAAGAAGTTGCAAAGAAAGGAACGCAAAAGAAAAATAAACAAAATAATCAAGTAAATAAACCAAATTTGATGCATAAGCAGGGAAGATGAACAAAAACAAAGATAAAACTTTCAAATAATATTTCTATATTTCACTATTTGCTGAGTTATTGTACTTTGCCTCTCTATGGTTTTGTGGCCTATAAAAGCCTACTTTTTTTTACTTGTACTGCATGCATTCGCCAGGGTGTTAATTCATTCCTTAGTTGTGCTGTAACAAGCTTTCATGCTGACTCACTTATTTTGACCAAGTTTCCCAACATCCACAGGGAAATACAAAGTATTATTGCATCTCAAAAACACAAGATGGCAGTACAGCAAGATTTCATTCTATACATTCAAACTTTCATTCCATATATTCACATTTTATTCCATATATTCATACATTCAGGCTTTAATATACAGAATAATTTCTTCAAATTTCCTCATATATATATATACTTTGATGCTTGTTGACTGGGTTGCTTCATGGCTTCAGGCCTTCTCAGGCTCTTGTCTGTCTGTCTTTCATTGAGTCTATACTGAAAAACACGTGGATGTGTGTTTTTTTTTTTTTAATTTTCAGTATTGACTGGGCGAATGATTGTTCCACAGAAGCTAACATTTTCACAGGAAAATCTTCCTTCCAGTGTGGCAGAACAAACAAGTTCTTTACCAAAAACAAGACAGTTATGAATAGATACTCACGCATGCTGAGGAAAATAAACACACTATGCTATCTTTGCAATGTGCTTGTGTCTTCAGTAGGAACTGATGTTGCAATGTTCTTTCACTTTATAATTAATAAGAAAAATATACCTTTAATCTTAAATACCGAACTGAAAATGAGCGCAATGGTAATAATTAAGACAACGCTGCTCTACGATTCCACACAGGTGCACAAGTTCTAACAAACAAACACCATTGTCATATTTTGTTTGCTATGTCACTCAGTCCTCGCATGTCAGCTTTGATTTATGTGCGATGACAACCTTCTCATGATTAATGGAAACTGACAGGTTCATTGGAAACTGCCTCGAACCAGTTCTACCTATGCTTTATGAATTAGTCATAAAGTTGCCGCTGAACAGAGATCAGGAGGACAGTGAGTCAAGAACTAAACCTAAACAGGTTTTATTAACTGCCCGACCAACTACAGTCTGCTTTGTATAAAATACACCAGTGACTGTTTGTGTTTATCTCCAGGTGTCTGTTATAGGGGTGGCCTGTGTTGAATGACGTGTCTGTTTACACATTTCACAGTGTTTGAAAAACAACATGTGTGCCAGGTATGATCTGTTCTGCGTGCAAAGTGCCTTACTCACTTTAATTTCATCTTTCGATTCTGGCAAAAATATTCTAATATGTCTGTTTTGGAGAAATGAACAGTGTTGTTTTTACACTATTAATTATTTAATATGTTGTATAAACTGTTTTGTTAGTGTAAAAATAGCTTTCTTGGAAGAACTGGGCTCGTGGTTAAGATGAGGACTTAACAGAAACTTGAACTTACTGTATTCCTTCATTTGGATCATTCCCATAATGCAGCCTTTATTTATATTGTAAATGATTTTTGTCTCACTCACAGACAGACCAATGAAATTAAACTGTAAACATCAAACTGTACGTTTGATCTTCACTTGATGAAATACACCTAAATCTGGCAGGAAGAAAGAATTTTTAGGAAATGTTTCTACGTATTAGCAACAATGTGCAGAATTGATAATATGTTATAAAATATTGTTGCCGATTTTATACATGACTGCTAATTTGCAAGTGAATATCATTCTTTTTTTGTACTACTGTACATTAGTTTTATGTACTCTGTGGTGAATGAGCATCACTGTCTGTGGGCCCTAGTTGCAAAACGTGAAAGTGCATGGAGCGCTCCTATTGCCTCAGTACAAATGTCCATTCTCTGCCAAGTGGCCACATTGCTGACATTGCAAAGCGCATTGCATACCTTAGGGCGTGATGGTGTTAAAATTAGACACACAGTGGGCAGGTTGCTATCGTCCCTAAAAACACAGTTGTGTTTGTGGCTGAACAAAACCTGGTTTTAGGTGTAAAAAAACTTAGAAATGCATGCATCAGACAGCAAGTTAGAGCACACACATAAGTGTACATACTGCAACAATTATATGTTAGATATGATGGAGACATACAGTGTATCATAAAACACGAGAGAAAAAAATATAGGAATAATAGAAAACATGTATAAACATTTATATTTGGTTAAGACAAATGCACAACAAAAGAAGGATATTATTAAGGGGAATTTGAGATCAGGCATAGACTCCTCCAGGCTGTAGTGGCAGGTAAATATAGATAAATAAAATATCAGCATCACTCATATTATCTGTATGCAGCTCTAACATAGTTAATTTGAGTGTTCATTTTAATTGCTCAGAAATGTTTTCATCCACCATGTGTATTGTGGTACTATGTGATTTGCACCAAGTGTGTTAATAGTCTGAAGTAAATATAATTATAAAAGAGTACTAACACACATAAATGTAAAAATGAACTTTGGCCTAATTAAACTTATTCTAGCATGTTTGTATGTTTTAGATATTTGACCCTGGTCTAGAAGAATTGATTTTTTTATTCAGGCATAGCACAGACCATCACTATTTGACTGAGCAATGGTCTAAATGTGTGAACTTAAGTTAAAAGTGAACATTTGTCCAATATTCACTTCAGAAAGGATTTATAAAAGCGATTTATAAAAGAGAAATGAGTGTAGATCTGAGAAGAAGGATTGCTGATGGACACAAAGCAGGAGAAGGATACAGTGCTGTGAGAAAGTATGTGCCCCCTTCCTGATTTCTTACTTTTTTGTATATTTGCCACACTTTTAGATCAAACAAAATAAAATAATACATTTAAGAAAACCCAAGTGCTATAAGTACAAAATGCAGATTTCTATTTTTAAGGGGGAAAAAAATTCAAACCTACATGGCCCTGTGTGAAAAAGTGCCACTGAGTTAAATTTCTCCAGCTACAATTACATAACAATGGAAACACACATCTTCAAACTCAGCTATTTAATAAAAATGTAATTTAAATCAGTCTCTGACTGAAAAGTTAATCTAGAATATGTTTTCATACAAAATAATCAAGAAAATGAACAGGAATTAACAAAATTAGGCCAAATTCAACAAAATGAACACAATACAGAAAATTACATGAACAAAATAATCAAAAAGCAAAAAAATGAACAGAAATAAAGGAAATAAGCCCCATTTCAACATATAAAGGAAATAAGCCCTCCCATCATCATTTACTAAATACCCACTTCTTCAGGCACTACCACACTAATTATGTTAATGCTGTTTGTCTTTTGGCGACATGGTTCCCTGTGGTCATCAGCAGACTGTTCATCCTGTTCAGTGGGACATTATCAACTCTGTGAAACGGCTCTTTGTGAAATGAATCTGCGAGACCTGGCCAAGCTTGTAACAAAACCCATTTTATTTCATCACCTGAATTCATGCCAAAAGGAAGGACAGTGGTGCAGAACATTACATACTGTATGATACACATTATGCTTTCTATATAACACACTGAAACAGTAACTGAAATCTTCTGCTGCTTTGACGGTTTCCCATAATTCAGGTCGCTCTCATGGTCTGAATTTGTGTCTAGGTTATTAGGATGTTCTATTTTGTGTTGAATTTCTTTCATGTGAGTGTCGACAAAAGACCTTTATTGTGGAAAATAACCAAAATTGTGATTTTTTTTTTACTGTGAATTTCACTGTTTTGCCAGAAATTACTCAATTATGTCTATTGTTTAAATGCCAATGGACACATTTACATACATATATTAATTTCAGATAGATAAAAAACCTCCTGGAGTTCATTTCTTTGCCATGAGGAAGAATGTAATTTTTTTTTGTCATTTCCAGCTATTGTGCTCTTGACGTGGGGAGGAATATTTATCTCTAACACAGGAATAAGGCATAGAAATAAGACATACCACATAAATCAGTGCAACAAAACTCTAGGCCACCATGATACAACTTATTCTATGTACATTAAAATAAGGTGCTACACAGTTTAACTTCAGTTCATGTATTTTTCATGCAGCTTGTAAAAACATTGATCTCATAGAAGAAGAGATACTCTCTACCAGATTTAGCTTCAAGCTAACTTCCATCTGCACTGCTAGTTACAAATATATGACATGATTAGTCCAACCTCACAATGAAGTCTCTCCTCCTTCCCCCCCTGATACATTGTACAATATACAATCTATGATCTAGTGTAATTTATGTTTTAGCCATATGCTAAACACAGAAACTAGTAGGTGTTCCTTTTCAAAGGAAGTACAGTATAATACATGCATTTTAACTGTACATGTCGTCTGTTGCAACAGAAACACTAAACCCAATGCTTATCATGTTCTAATGACGAAAAAATTATTGAACTTCTGACCAGTGTTCAGATATATTCAGATTCTATCAAAATGGTAGCTGTTAGAGATACACTCAATCTGTCATGCATGTAGTGTTGCCATCTTCTGAAATGACTTATAGGTAAAAATGCTGTAAACATTGATTCATGGCAGATGTTGACCTCCACCAAATAAAACTGTCCTTAAACACACTACAAATGAGTTAAACCACATTGCTGTAGCATCCAAATGTCATAAAATACACCTGTACAGTACAACTTTGAAACTTTACTCTTAAAATTTCTTTGTGCACTGTTAGTTATTATTTTCCAGCAGACCAATGTTAAGCAGAGCCCCTTCAAGCACAAGGAAAAAAATAACCCTAGGTGTCTGCAATGTCCTGTTTCAGCATTTCATATCAATAAATCTATATAATACACAAGGGAGAAATGTCTGCAGTCCATTTAAGAGGCATGGAAATTTCACAGACTATTTGTACAAGTCGTGTTTTTATTTTTTTTTTTAAATAGACATTTACATGCATCATACATATAAAAAAGCTGAGGCTATTCCAATATTAAACAGGAGTATATTTCTTACAACAGAGATAAAACTGCAGAAGCGTGAACACATCAGTGATGTGTGTTAGGAAATAATGTAACAGTTTCAACATGTACGTACGTAATTACCCGGGGGGATTTCAGAGAACTCAGTGAGAAATGGAAACAAATGGTAATTCAAATGAGAGAGTTGTATGCATCACTCTAGTGACATCTAGAGTAAAATGTGCATAGCTTTTATATCAACTGTGGCGCTTCCTGTAAAATCTAACATTGCACTGAATAAAACATTTGACAGGCAATTTCCAAACTATAAATGAACCAGTTAGTGCCACATGTTGTGCCAGTCCATACTGTAGATCAAAAGTAATCTCTTTGCTTTAGCAGAGGTGGATAGTACTCAAATACATTTACTCCTTTACATGTACTTGAGTAGTTTTTCCCATAAAATTTACTTTTGAGAGTACTTGTTTTGCAGAATACTTTGTAGTCTTACTGTTACATTTCTGATAAAAACATTTACTTGTACTTTATTAATATTAAATTAAAAAGCATAATAATGAAGAAAATTATAAAAATGAATAAACTAACTAGCAAATTGACAAAAAGTAACAAAATGAACACAAATTGAAGACAAACAAAATTAGCAAAAAAGTAAAAGAAAATCTAGAAAATTAACAAAAAATGAACAATATAATCAAGACATTGAACAAAAAACATCGAACAAATAAACAACACTTTAAGCAAAATGATCAAAATAATCAAACAGTCCAGCAAAAATGTTCAAAATATACAAGTAATAAAATTATTGAAAATGTACAAATTCAGAAACAACTTTGGAAAAAAGAAACCGAAACAATCAAATAAGCCACAAAAATAAATAAATAAAAAAAAACAAAGAAAAGGCGATAAACAAAAAATGACCAAACTACCCGTCTGAAGGCAATATGTGAGGATGTAATAAATTCCATGTAATGAAGTTACTCATTACTTGAGTAGTTTTTGACAGGACATTATTTTATTTTTACTAGAGTACTTGTTTTTAAGAGTGCTCCTACCTCTGCTTGAGTCATATGAATTATACAGTATCAATACTTTTACTTGAGTACTGATTCTGTGTACTCTGCCCACCCCTGGCTGTAGGCCTTGCAATATTCATTTTTTTGTTATGCAAACTGTGATACGAACCACGGGACCTGAACAGCCAACTTTCTTAGACATGCCATAAAATTGGTTTTGACGTGCCAAACCTAAAACAGGCACTGTAACAGAAGTACTTGTTTTGATGTGCTGATTCGCTCGATATGAAGGCACCACTGCCAAATGATTTAGATTTATTCATCATCTTTTCTTGGGCCAAATAAATTTTACTGCTTAGCTTTTTGCAATAAACTCTGACTCTTATCCTTTTTAGTGTTTGTACCTTGTTTGTTTTCTGTGGGAATTGTCCTGAAAATCATGGTGATTTCAGAAATGTAAAATAAATGCAGAAACATGCACTATTTCAGAACACTGCACAATCTTTTTGGATTTACAGTATGTCAGTGTTTTGATATGGTTTTTAGTAGCACATTTTGGTTTACTTGGATTTTTTTATAACTAAACCCAGGATAACTTAGCTCCTTAAATTCTATAAAAATATCACTTTTGGAAAATCCAGCTGGTTGTATGATTTTTCCACTCAGGACAACTATTACTTCAGATATAATTCTTGTACTCAAACCCTGTGTCTGGGTGATGCTGTTGTTGACTTGGGTCAGTGGCCAACACATCTGGGACTTGCTCACCTATCACTTTAGTTTTGAGCATTTGCTAGTGATGTTATACTGATGTGATTTTGCTTGCCCTATCTTCTGACTTGATCCGTCGCAAGATTTTCCTGCATTTTCCTCTTTCTGTAGATATAATAATCTCATCTTCAGGTCCTGCCGTGCCCCTGCCAAACACCATGATATTGTGATCATTTGGCAGCTTTGCTGCATTAGCCTGATACTCCTCAGTGTATGCCACACCATCTGATATTAACTGTCCCCTGGCATCCATCATCACTCTTGGGTTATCAGACTTAGGACTGTTGTCTATGAGTAGATTAATATCTTGCACACTTCCAAAACTTGTTGCACGTAAAGTCCCAGCAGAGTTTTCCATTTGCAGAATGGGCTCATGATGTCCAAAGCCTCCATTAACCAATACCATGCCCTGCAAGTTTGGGGGTGGTGCCTCAGCCAGGAGCACAGTGTTCTTTAGTGGTGGTTGAACCATGTAATGCATGGGCTGCAGCATAGGGCTGGTGATGTAGTAGGCAGGCTGCTGTTGTATTAGAAGTGGCTGGCCAAGAGAGGACACCATAGCGGTGGGTACAGGGCTGATTGGAGATGAGTGAACCAAGCTGCTGTTACGTGCACGCTTCTCATGTGTTCTGCTGATGGTTGTTCCATCAAGGACTGTAGTGCTGGATCTCCTGGTGGCCACCTTAACACTGGGTGATTTTGTGCTTGTTCCCTCACAGACTGCAGCACTGGTTCTCTTCAAATCTGTGCCATTAAACACTTTTGGACTATTTCTGCTAGTACCAGCTGTATCTAATTTCGCAGAAGTGGTTGTTTGAGTGATACTGACACTCTGATGATCTCGGTGTTGGACAGTGGTTTGTTTTGTATGCAGTGAGGGTGTATCAACCTGCTCAACTTTCATTACTTCTGCAATGATTTTTTTAGCACATGGAGGTCTTGGAGAACAGATATCAGCCAGGGTTTTAAATTTTGGTTCCAGGTCATTGAGGAACTGCAGGTCATCCTGAGACTGCAGTATGCTGCAACAGCCTATTGAGCCTGCAGGTGAATCTTGACCTTCATAGGCATATTCCAGTACCCCATCTTTAACAGTCTCCTCCACTGCATAGGTCAGCCACTGCAAGATTGACAAAAACAACTTTAGGCCTGCAGTGCTTTTCTTATAGACTCTTACATAAAACAGTCAGTAGTAATAGCATAATGGTTCAGTGATAAACTCCTCACTGCTTCCAGGATACGTCATAAGTTGAATCACATCCAGCACCAATAAACAGACGCACATGTATGTTGATGCTTGTTCTGTGCCTCACCTGTGAGTAATACTCATCCAGAAACACATCGGGAACTGCCAAACCATCAAATCTACCATACTGTTGTTGTTGTAGTTTTTCCTTTGAAGAAAACAGCCCCCTTCGACTTGCTCTCAATTCATAATCATTTTCCTGGAATGAAATCCGGTTGCCTCTGACACTGGAGTTATACATGTCATATGTAGCACCCATGGTCGTCTCATACATTGTCATATTTGTCTTAGCGTTGATCGCTGTGGCACCAATCCGCACAGGTGACACATGGACCGCAGAGCTAAGAAGAGGAACTTCCTAAAGTGAGAAGAAAAGAGTTCAGAAGGTGGTACTTACATAGGGGTTTTAAAACAGCCATGGAGGCTATTCTTGTTCTGCATATTTCCAGTCACTGATATCTGTAACAGGCGTTCACAAAAAACATAGGTTAATCATGGTGTTGACTGTTCTTCTTGGCCACCATAAGGTTAACATTTGTTTTACATGAAGTCCCTGAACATCTGTTGGCAGATGAACATGAAATGTGAAACAGAAATTTGTCAACTCCTTTGAATAAATTAGCATATGTATATGTTCGTCAGGTCAAATTTGGTGGGTTACAAAAATATCACAATTTCCATTTCCCTTATGGGAGGGGTCTGCAACCTGTGGCTTTGTTCAGTGAGGAAAGTAGTACATTATAATAATTCAGAATGAACAAAAGCACTAAATCAACAAGAAGGGGAAAAATAACTAACTGGACAATGAAGAAAATTTAGAAAAAGGAAAAAGAAATCCACAAAATTAACAAAATAATCAAGTAAATGACCGGGATAAAAAAAAATAAATAAATAAGCATAATAATAATCAAAATGTTCCACACAATTAGCAATAATGAACTAAACTCAATCAGAAAAATGAACAAAATTTCAAAAAGAATTTCACACATGCTAAACAAAATGAAAAATTATCAACAAAATATAACAACATTTATAACAACTTAACAAACAAAATTAATTCAAATTAAAAAACGAATAAAGTAATAAAACACTATTAACACATCGCCAGACAAAACATGCATCATATGTCATGTTGTCCATCAAGGGTTCAAATATTTTTATAGCTCTCAAAACATGTATTTTCATGTGTCTAAAAATGGCTCTTTAGATTGTACACATTGACGACCTCTTCCTCATGGTAAATATGTTGCTCAACCTGGGACCGGTGATTTACTCACATGATTCTGTTATGCAATGTGTAGTTCAACAGCTAACAGAACTCAGCGAGTAAGCTCATAAAGTACCATGTTTTCCAGGTTATAGGTTGCTCCGGAATGTTAGTTGCACGAGCCAAAAAATGCATAAAGAAGAAGAAAAAAACGTGTATACTGTAAGCTGCACTGGAGAACAGGTTGCATTTTTTTCAGGGAAATTTTTTTAACAAAATCTGACACCAAGAACAGACATTTCATCTTGAAAGGCAAGTTATAGCAATAATAGAATAGAGAACAACAGGCTGAATAGGTGTCTCATATGCTAACATAATATAACGTACATGGTCTGTATTCATACTGAAAATCAAGATCAAGCAAGCTTTTGCCCTTCTGCTCCACAGGAGGTTTCTGTCCTCCCTGAGCTCGCCTTAGGACACATGCGTTACCGTTTGACATGTTTACCACCCCAGTCAAACTCCCCACCAGCCACTGTCCCCGGAGCGGGTCGCAGGCGGCCGAGCGCTTGACACTAGAAGTGAGAGCTCGGGGCTCGCCTCCCCGTCTCACCGGGTAAGTGACGCGCAAATGTGTTGGCGCCGACACGTTCGGTGTTAAGCTGATGGCAGGTATGGTTGTTACCGACAATGTCTACATTTTAAATTGTCAGTGATACAGATGCGGCAGATGCAGGTACACAAGCCTAGAGTGACCTCTAGAGGATGTCAGTGTGACAAACAACGAACACTTAAAATAATTTATATGTCGCTCTGGTGTATTTGTCGCTCCCCTAGCCAGACTATGATTAAAACCGCAACGTATAACCCGGAAAATACGGTACTGGTTCTTCAGAGCTTGTTGAACATGGACACAACTCTAATAAATAAACAATATAAGGAAAGTAGCAGAACTGAACGAGAATTGTCTTGTTCCCTCTCATTTTGTAATTTTTGACGTGCAAAACAGACAGCCATAAACAGAGGCAGCCATGGGCATTTCTGAAAGAAAAACCAGATTTTAAATGTTCTTTACATTTGTCACTGAAGTGCTGAATTGTAAGCATTACTTAATGCCTAATCTTTTTTTACAGCATTTTTTTCAGGACACTGAGCATAATAGTGTGTGTAGTATTTGTCCAGCACTGTTTTGACAAGGTTATTTGGTCGACTACATCTTAAAAAATAATTGTCCTTATATGCTTGTAAAATATACCAAGATGCACATTAAATGATTTTGAGTATGAAAATTATGTGAACAACAGTCTGTATGCTTCACGGTGACCACATCTTATCGCACATGTATGGAGGATTTTAGGCTGACATGAAAGACAGAGAAATCCCATTGTCATCAAAGTGTGAAGTGAAGGAGCACACTGGAAGCATGGTATCCATTACCCCAGCAGTGTTCACAGCTAATGCCAAAGAGCACTGAAGCTGTTTAAGTACATGGTGGACCAGTGCCACATCATGAGTATCCCATGAAAAGTTCTGTCAGTGTCAGGCTTTCAGCAGCAAGTCCTCTAATAACACATCCATCACACTAATAATTTCCTTGTACTGGCCATAAACATACGTTTAAATGTAGGAAGAATGTATAGTTTTTAGGTTTTGACCTTGAATTGTGAAGCATATAGAGATTATCTTGGATTATAATTGGTGCAATACAAATACAGTTGAATTTAATTGAATTATGGCTATTGCCAGATTTTTAAGTTACCGTTGTTCAGTTTTCCTCCTGTAACTGAGCTGCATGGTGAACAATGGGTTTATTGCAGGCTACTACTTTGCGAAATCTGATGTACTGCAAGTCGTTCACACTCTGTATGTGTTTCCTGCATATATCCTGGCTTGTTCAGTGGCTTCTGCTGGGCAGGTTTTAACCTCTACTAAGGAGATAATGCAGTACTTTGGTGGTGGTGGTTTGTTCATAACTTTACACAAAATGATATGGATAAAATTTTCAGAGAAGGTCACATTGCATTTTTTCCTGAGGGATTCCTTTGATTTCTTGAGCACTTTCATCACAGGACATTACTGCCAGACTTACAGTATGAAGCTCCTTGTGTCTGAAAGCTCTATGTTTTACCTTGTCCTCCCCTTGGCCTTCTGTGTGATAGACCATAAGGTGATTTTGACCATCAAAAGGAATCTCAGAGAAAACTCCCATGACATCTCCACATCTGCAGCTAGCCAGTAAAATGCCTGCAACTGAAATTCAGAGAAAATGGCAACATTTTAAATGCAACAAAAAATATTGATCTAATGAAAGAAATTTATAAATTTAAGGTCTAGTAGACAATGTTGGTAAACCATCTAGTAGCCAATTGTTTGAGGCAGACTGACATAAATAATTACGCAGGTGCCCTGCCAGTCACCTCAGCTTATAACCTCACCGTTGTCAAGCTAGTGTGTCTGTTTTTTTTTACCTGTACCAGATATGAAGGAATTTGAAATGCAAGCTGTCTTTCCTCAAAAATCCTGTGGTTAGATAAGCTACAAGTGTTAGCTACTGCTACAAGTGTTTACGACTCTGTGAGTGAATGCATGAGCTCATGGACCTATGAGCTTGTAAGCCATGTTGACTGACAGGTCACCAGTCCAAACATGTACCGTGGACCACAACAAACCATGGATTACTATCTTGTTTGCCAACATCAATGGTTGGACCTTTAAGCCACTTTTCATATTTAAAATTGTATATTTTTTTCAGTAGGATCAAAAGCCATATAAAATTTTTAAATCTTTATGTAATTTTGGAATACAGTGGTATCTCGGACAATGAACTCTTCTGACAACGAAAAATTCAGATACCGAAGAAAAAAACTGCAAAAAAT
>JAQQAE010009149.1:0-14775 GCA_029823295.1 Pseudamia nigra
ATTGCAGGCAGTACTGTCACTTCTGTTGTAGCACACCGCCATCTGGTGGGTGCATGCCGCAACTGCGCCTTATAATCTGGTGCGCCTTATGTATGGAAAAAAATTAAAAATGTGACATTCTTGGACACTGCGCCTTATAATCCGGTGCGACTTATAGTGCGGAAAATACGGTAAGTCAAAATGCATTGTATCATCTGAATTTTATGTCTATTTTTAAGAACGTGTATGGAATTACAGTATGTAGTAAATGAAAAATATTTTCTAAAGTAGCTACATTTAGCTTTTGTTCTCCCATCAGATTGACAAGGTACTGTATTTTGCGGATGAAAAGGCGCACATAAAATCCTTTATTTTTCTCAAAAATCAACAGTGCGCTTTATGGTGCAGAGCGCCATATGTATGGATTTATGCTGGTTTGAGCTTACTGACCTCGAACCGATTTTACTGTATGTAGACATGGCGCTCAAAAATCTGTCAATGTTTTTAGTATGACTTTTGCCACGCCACTTGTAGGAGCATTATGGTAATCAGAGCCTCGCGGAGTGATACGTACTGGGCCGTTGAGAGTTAATTTGTACCATTTCTTGCCTTCTTAATGTGCTTTAGACCGTCAGTTACATGGTAATTCTAATAAACTTATTATTTGCAGCGAAGGTAGCGCTTAGTCTTTCTACGTAACTGGTTCTTGCGATATGAATTTGTGCAGTGGTTGTTGAAGCATTGATAAGGATATTGGCTCTGCACAAGACAGCTGATGGTCTAAAGCAGTGGTTTTCAAAGTGTGAGGCGCGGCTCCCCTGCAGGGCGCCTGAGAACTTCAGAGGAGCCGCAAGACGACAGGAAAAAATGCACATACGGGACTTAAACATGTAAACTAGCTAATCTACTTGAGAAGGAAAGGATTGATTTGTTACAGTGAAAAATAAGAGTCTAGTGCAAGAAAATGGCGGAAGTATGACAGTGATTATTTAAAGTTTGGATTTTCATGGACTTGTACTGAAGATGCTCTTATGCCACAGACTGACTGTGCACCGACATGATCACAACTGCTCAAGACTACGGGCAGGGGAATATTTAAAACTGTTACTTTCCACAACCCAGATGAGCTGCCTGAGGGTTGTTCTTTTGCTTCTTGGAGAGAGTCTCAGTGTCAGACTTTGAAAACCCCTGGTCCAAAGCACATTAAAAAAAGACCATCTGGCGAATCTAATAAGGTCATGTCATGAGTGTGCAAAGCTGCCATCAAAGCTCAATGTCACTAATTTAGACAATACAAAATATATTCTGTTATTTAACACTTTTTGTTTACTACGTACATGTTCTTAGCCAGTTTGGATGTCTTTGGTATTAATGTACAATGTTGAAAATAATAAACACTGCAGGAGAAGGTGTGTCAAAAGTTATAACTGGTAGAATATATCAATTTTGCAGATTAGAGAAATTTTAACATCATGTAGACATACACAAATGTGATTCTGTTACGTCAGCGGTAACTTCACAAAGAGTTCATTCAGTTCTTTTCTTTACACAAAACACTCGTCTTGTGTCATGTAGATTGGACAACAGCAGAGATGACTTGCGGGTGCGTGGAGAGATTCTAGAGCGGGAGGTGCTCGACCTTCAGCAGCGGAACGAAGAGCTGACTAGTCTGGCTCAGGAAGCCCAGGCCCTCAAAGACGAGATGGACATCCTCAGGTGAGGCAAACGGACACCACAGCAAGGCAGACACTGATGAATTCTAAAAGTCAGAATGATTATACAGATCAGAGTTTTTCTTAAAAAGTCACTTAAACCAATTAATAGCCTAACAAAATAGTTGAAGATGAATAGATCATCGTGCAGTCATGTGGTTCTGATGATGTGCAAATTCAGCATAATAGGAAAGACAGTGGAAAGCCGGTAGTAAACCTGCTGGTTTCACTGATTATTAGAAGACAAAATTATGAACAGAGAATCACAGGATACATTGGACGTGCTAAAGAGGGGTTTCTTCAAACTGAACCCAAATTTTACTTGTTATTGAGGTGGAGACATAAACAACATACAGAGACAAATGTACATTCAATACTGTGGAGCCTCCATATTGACTCTGACGGTTCATGTGACACGATGGAGTGATGACTCTAAAGGTGCCATTAAATGCCACGACAGGCCTGAAACGAGGTGACAGGTGAGTTTCAAAACCACTTACTAGATGTACGAGTAGATGACGGCTCATTCACATACGCTACATCACTCTCTGTATAAAGTAACATAAACTTGAGGACGAAAAACAGAAGAGATGGTACAGGTTTAGATTCAACTAATGTTTTTTTTTTTTTTAATCAGTTTAAAGATGAGGAAAGGATTGTATTTACTGATCAAGATGATGTCAATCTGCTAAACGGGAACATTCACAGTCCGAAAGTATTCCTAAAAAACACCATAAACTGTACTAGACTTCCAGACAGACACGGATAGATTAAAGTCTGGTGATAAACCGCTAATAATCTGCTGCTGTTAATGATCAGTGTTTACTGAATAAATATTAAAAACAGATTCCAGTGCATTTATGATCGTCAACCTTTGTGATATGATATGCAAACGACCTATAATTGACAGCTGATCAAATAGTGAACTTTATGTACACCTCCACTACTTCCTGAACTTCAGCCAGTTCCTTATCTCCTGTCTTACATTATTAGACAACATGATGAATCCAGGTGTGTCAGACTCCAGTCGTCACAACCACAAAGGTCTGACACACCTGGATTAATCAGCTTGTTCAGCAATGTAACACAGGAAATAAAGGAACTGGCTGAAGTTCAGGAAGTAGTGGAGCTGCTCATCAAAGTGTCGCAATTGAATGTTAAAATTACCATGAAATCATCAAATTTGACATTTCCTCCATTAATTTCCACTATGGCTGCAAGTTCTCCATCTAGCTTACACTTGATTGTCACTGGGTAACTCCATCCATACGTTGGGGTTAACTGATCAGATCAGACTGAACTTTTCAAAATTATGCATCCTCCCTAGATGCATGTCTTTATGGGGATCCTGTCAATAGCACTCTGCTAACTGTTTTATGGGACTTAAAGTCACATAGATGCAGTGTTTTGTTTTGTCTGCTTCCTAGCATATTTGAAGAGACTGTAGCGTCAGACCAGGGCGAATGTATCACATTAATGACTTTGTAAATGTCACTGTGAAATGTATAGTCAATAGTGGCTCTAAAATATTCTTTTTCTCAGTTTTTAAACTTTAATGTATTGTTTTTAACAGCCAGATCTAATGACAGCTGACAGGATCAGTATAGGTCAGGTGAAATGCTCAAAATCAAGTAAAACAGGAAATGACAAGAAACCATATTGAGGTCTTTTGAAATCACAGAAGTCCTCCAGTATTTTCCACATAGTTAGTATTTAGAGGAAATTTGCTGATAAATGTTCTGAAGCCAATAGTTAGTTTATAGATTTATAATGTGAAATATATATTTTAAACCAACAACTTCCTCCGTGACAGGACATTTTAAACAAAACACCATTATGTCTTTAAGCTGTAGTTCATCAATCATTAGTTTACACTCACACATACACTTCCCACACATAGTCCATTTAGCTCCTCTTTGTGTGATCTGATAATATGAATTTCATGTATTGACACTAGTATCACAGTTTTTTTTTTTTCTTTCAGCACTTAAGTACATATCCACACGGATGTATTGTGTTTGAACGTCACAACTCTGTCCCAGTATTCGACACACTCCCACACGCTTGTCTCCTCCTCAGGCACTCGTCTGACCGGGTGAACCAGCTTGAAGCATTGGTGGAAACGTACAAGAGGAAGCTGGAGGACCTGGGAGACCTGCGCAGACAGGTGCGCCTCCTGGAGGAACGCAACACCGTGTACATGCAGCGCACATGTGAGCTGGAGGAGGAGCTGCGCAGGGCCAACGCCGTCCGCAGTCAGCTGGACACCTACAAGAGACAGGCAAGGCACGGGTTTGAGGGGCGGAGGAGCTGGTTCCTGTGTTGACATCCAAGTGATGTTAAACACAGTCTGGCTCACACACGTGTTTGGAAAAACCATGCAGTTTTTGTCGAGCGCTCTTGCCAACGCAGACTGTTGCTATGTTCACTGACTTGCAGGCTCATGAGCTTCACACCAGGCACTCGGCAGAGGCCATGAAAGCTGAGAAGTGGCAGTTTGAGTACAAGAACCTTCACGACAAATATGACGCCCTGCAGAAGGAAAAAGAAGTGAGTTGGTGAAAACAGTCGGGAGACAATAGTTGAGTTGTGGTGGGAAAACAATCGAGGGTTTTCACTGTGTTGTGTTTTTAGATCAGAGCACTGAGTTGTCATTGCTCTTATGTAATAATGTGACACTGTAGTTTTTAGTTTTCATACCACTATTAAGTGATGGCAGGCGCCTGTGTGTATTAATATTTGTTGTGATTATTACTAGACACACATTCCCCGCAGAAGGAATTGTTGCCAGGCAAATATTGTCCTATCCTTGAGTGAACCTCCCACATCTTGTGTCAGTTCTAACACCTCCTGCGATCTGACACAAGTGATTAATGTTCTCAGTTACTGGAATTAATACATACTGTACCAAAATGTAGTGAACATTTACATTCACTTTTAGTTTCACATACATCTCCATATATTACACTTCAAACATCAGAATAATGTAGGTTTTCTTCAGGCTTTTAGGCAGCACTTACAGAAAGTTTAAAAATCCATACAAATGCAACTTAATATTTTTAAGTTTATAGCATGCAGTCTGAGTGAAAAGATGGGTTTCCCTTTATTTTTCAGCGACTAATCTCAGAAAGAGACACACTGCGGGAGACAAATGATGAGCTCAGGTGTGCACAAGTCCAGCAGAGGTGTCTGAGTGGAGTAGGTGAGATGAAATCACTTTTTTTTTTTTTTTTTTCTCCCTTAATGTTCTGTCACATGGCAGTAGATCTTTTAGAATCCATAGTTGCATAGAAGAGTAAAACTAGAAGTTAATTAACTGACAAAAACGTTTAAAAAAAATGTAAAAACTAAAATCAGACTAGTGTTAGTGGTTCATGGTGAGCAATAAGATAGTTTTGCACAATAAAGGATCTATGAGTGTAAACTTAGCCTCATTCTGAGTCATTAATCGCACATGTTACATGAGTTTGAGAAATACTGACAGGATGATGGAGGCTAAACGGAGGTAGTTCAGGGACATGAGAACAGAGAATCATAGACTGCCCTTACAGAACCGCGTAAGGCTCTGAAAGGATTGCAGTGTTGTTTTTTGCTACTTTACCACTTAAATGGTGCACCTAAAAACCATTTAATTTCACTGTAACTGTATCTAGAATATAGTTTCCCTCATCATGATACAGTCCTTTACCACAGGGAACTTCAGAATCCCCAGAGTTGCTTGACAATAACAACGATCATGTAACCGCCTCAACTGCTTGTGATACTGTATGATATTGTCGGTTTGGATCTGAACTAATGTGTCAGAACACCAAACAAACCAGCCAACTGAGGCAGCAGTAAGAGATGGTAAAAATGTGGCTGAGGTCCTTAAAAGAGCAGTATAATGGTCTCGGTGTCTGTTATAAAATGCACAAGATTGAGTGAAGGGCAACTGGAGTGCATGTCTCTAAGGGCGTGTTGAAATCCATTTTCATAGTAATTTAATGATCTGAAACGTACAACTCTACCTGAGCATCAAGGTGTGAACGCTCAAAATGATTGGCAAACAGGATGTTGCATGTTGAGCACTGATGTGTCTCATCATACTTGGATTGTATCAGCCATAACATTATTTATTGGTGAAGTGGTCATAATGAATGAATGAATGTTGATTATATCTTTCCAAAGGCTTTTGTCAGTGGATATATGCATCAGGCAGCAAGTGGACATTTAGTCCTCAAAGCTGTTGAACTGAAAGCAAAAAAAACGGTCAAACTAACCAAGGATCTGAGTAACTTTGACAGCAGTGATGGTACACGACTGGGTCATTGTATTCAAGATTGTATTCAGATCTTGTTGGGTGTTCTAGTCTGCAGTGGACAGTACCCTAACAAAAGTGGTCTAGGGAAGAACGACTGGATTTCAGTCCAACTGAAAACAGGTTATATTCATGAAGGCCCAAGCTCAGAACTTGCAGGATTTTAAGTGTGTGTCACTATATTGTCTAATGTGTGATGTACTGCCAGTTATTACAGCAGCTTTCAGAGGTCTGTTGGAGCTCAGGTCTTGGGTTAGAGCTGTTCTGGAACCAAAAGGGGAAACCTTCAGAACATTATATGGTAGTAATGTTTTTGTTCTCTTGGATATGTTGCTGGAATGACATCCAGTTGTCATTCCTTCCTCGTGGGGTTCTGTCCACCGCAGGACCGAGGCGCACGGTTTTGGAGATGCATTGACCCAAATGTTTTGACATCACAGTTTGGCCCTCGCATCCTTTATATCCTTGCACTGCTCATTTTTCTATCCTTACACTTCCCAATTGACATTAGTACCACTTCACCTGTCAGTGGTCACACTGTCATAGCTGATCAGTGTATCATCTGCAGCACACGTAGCTCTTGGTCTTCCTTTCCTGGGACAGTCCTCACGCGAGCCAGTTTCCAGTTTATGTGAAGGTACTTGTGTAGATGTGGAAACTTGTGCACACTCACCATGTTGTACCAGGCAGAAATGAGTTGCCACAGGAATTAGATTATCGATACCATTACGGATTCATCTGTCAGTGATCTTAATGTTGTGGCCGATCAGTGTATGGTTTCATAAAACATATGAGGGGACACATTTATTTATGCTTTCCAACTTTTTGCAGCTTTTATAATTCAGACCTTTTGTGATAGAACCTGAAAGTAAAAGCAATAGTGAAACTCGTCAAGTCCTCAGAATGAAAATGACACAAAAAACATAAGCACTAAAAGGAAAGCTGAAACCAAAAGCCATACTGAAGGACCAAATACAGATAAAACGAAAGCGGTTTATGACACGCCACAAAAATAAAAGCCATGTATTCATTGAAATCTAACATGTAAACTGTTTGTCTTTGCAGGAGGCTTAAGTGACAGTGGGGTCACAGCAGGAAACCTCGCTGCAGAGATCATGCCCGCTGAGCTCAAGTACGTCTTTATTCAGTGTTTTTTGTCCTGGTTATGAGCAGTGATGTGGGGGTTAATGTGTCTAATTTAGGCGTAGCAGATGAGATTTTCCTTCTAAACCGTTAACAGATTTCCATGGTGTCACTATCAGTAGCCCACTCATGCCCTATATTCATCTATACAGTGTGAGATAAACTGCTCAAACCAACCCAGCACTCAAAGTTTATTTTTAGCCCTTGAATGCGCAATTGGCCTCTTGAAATAGTGACACACAGCCATTTGGCCTGGGCGTTGTCAGATGTAAGGATCAGTCTACTCATTTTTGCCTCCCATGACCCGTTTCATCTACACCCGTCTTTCTTTGTCTTTCCTTTCCATCATTTAACTTTCGTCATCATCTCATCGCGCTGCTCGGACAGGGAGACGGTGGTGCGTCTCCAGAGTGAAAACAAGATGCTGTGTGTCCAGGAAGAGACCTACAGGCAGAAGCTGACGGAGGTTCTGGCTGAGCTGGAGGAGGCTCAGCGCAGCAACAACACCCTGGAAACTCAGAACAGGTATCGGGGCAGTGGGTGGACCAATTCAGCCAAAGACATTTTGTTCCATATTCTTCAAGTCTGGACACACCTTCTTTTTCAGTGTTTTTTCTTTATTTTTAATTATTTTCAATACTGTACATTAATACTGAAGGCATCCAAACTGTGAAAGAGCATGTATGGAACTATGTAGTAATTCGTTAAATAACCCAACGTTTTTTATTTTAGATTCTCCAAAGTAGACACATTTAACTTTGAAGGTTGTCATGTCTTGCCTTCTTAATGTGCCTTGGATCATCAGTTGTCTTGTGCAGAGGAAGGGGGCATAGAGAGGTAATCTCCCCATCTACTACAACCACTGTACAAGTCTATATTATGGCAAGAAACACTTGGTTAAATAGAGAAAAGACAGTCCACCATTACTTTTAAAACTGAAGGTCAGCCCCCAGATTCTGAGGCCAGTTATTCTAATCAACATAATCTCTGAAGCAGATCTCAATCTCCGTTCCTGAGACTGTCCCCATGAGAAACGGTTTCATCATAGCATTTGTTGGTTTTGGTGACTGTACTTGTGGGTTATGCATTCACAGTGACCTTCATTTTTTCAAGTAACGGCTTTTCTCTCTACTTAACTGAGTGTTTCTTGTCATAGTGTGGATTTGTACAGCAGCTGCAGTACCACCAATAGGGCTGTTGACTCTAAATGACTCTAAGGTAATTTAGGCAGTGGTGGCCTAGAGGCCAGAGAAGCAAGCTGGTGACCAGAGGGCCACCGGCTTGACTCTGTGGAGAGAGCTGGGTGGGGAAGGTAAAGGCCACCATCATCATCACCACTGTGGGCCCTTGAGCAAGGCCCTTAACCTCCACATGCTACCTGGGCACTGCACAGTGTTTTCCCACCGCTCCAAAGGGATGGGTCAAATGCAGAGAAAAAATTTCATATATTATGTGGCAAATAAAATTAACTTATTCTCATGCTCAGTTTAAATTTCAGCAGGTCTTGACTTTATCTGCATCCTTAAATGCACCGAGTTGCTGCCATGTAATTTGATGATTAGATATTTGCGTGACTGAGTTGTGTTAAAGTGTACCTAATGCAGTGGCCAGTGATAGTTTGACTGTTAGCAGGATTACGCAAAACCTACTGGATGGATTTTGATGACCTTTTCACCAGATGTAGCCCTTGGACCAGGGATGAACCCGTTAGATACTGGAGGTGATCGATTCTGAATCGATTTTTCACTTTCTTTAACATTGCGAGATGGGGCCATTTTTTACATTTTTGCAAATATTATCAAAAATATTGCACCAGTCACCTCCACTATCTAATAGGTTCGTCCATCTATTGAAAATTTCATCAAAATCTGTCCAGTAGTTTTTGCATAATCCTGCTGACCAATCAACAGGATCACATTAACACCATTGGTTGGTCAAAAAAATAACAGTTTGGGTGAACAACAGCCTTGGCGGAGGTATGTGCTGTCTGAGTGCCCTCTAGTTGCCAGTGTTTCTAAAAGCTTTACTCACCAAATGCAAAGTCTAATTGCATGGTGCTTCATGGCTGAAAGTACCAGTGTTATATTTATTTTTTTCTGTGCAGCAGGCTCCTAATTCTGTCCATATTGACTTAAAATATTTGAAGTTTGTCATTGTTTTCAACATAAATTTGTTTGTGATCCCGTTTTAATGAGATTTTGTCACCCATATCCCCAATGTGGACCGTCTGCTCCTCTGAAACAGAAATGTGACTCTGCTCTGTGGACATGGAGTACATCATCTACACAGCACTGGTCGAATAATTATCCCCCTTCTGTGCTGCCATATTGTGTATTCTTGACAACCCCAACTGTCAGAAATGACATTTGAACTAAACTGCAAAGATTTGTTATAAATGCAGTGCTGCCCGCTTTGTGTTTTGGTTCAAGAAAACAGTGAAATGTTTCTTGATGTAATTTCCAGGTGGTAAAAATGAATCATCACCAAAGACAATTGCTCAGACTTTTTTTTTTTTTTTGCCAAGAAATACCATCAGCTCAATTAACTATGAATCACAAAAAATAATCAAAGCCACAATTCTGTTAAATAAATTTAAAAACTTTTGTGACCAGTGCAGCATGACCAAAAAAAGAAATGACATTGTAGATAAAATCAGCTTTGTCTTTCCCCAATTTTAATGTGAACAATAATAAATGGTTTTAAACAGTATTACGCAGTAGTTTTGTATCATATGTGACATCATGGGTCATCCTAGCTTCTGTAACGCAAAATTTTCCCCTTAATACTTGCACATATTGAAAACAGAATTCTAAACTAAACTAAATCTAGTCAATTGCACACAGTGAAAATAAGCCTGAATCTAGATGTGACACTAAATCAAAAGTAAAACTTAAAGCAAACTGAAAGTCAAAGTACAACTTTAATCTTTGTAGTGACATTTAGCATCAGCAGTACATGGAGAAAAACGCTGGCGCTTGTTTTGATACAGAAAGTCTGTAAACAAGATTGTGTTTAAAAATGACTCTGTGTCTATTAATGTTTAAACCAAAAGTATTATATTACAGGAAGGTAAAAAAAAAAAAAAAGTATATTCTCACATCAGAAATGGAAGAATTGATTTTTTTTTTTTTTTTTTTGGTAGTAAAGGTATACAGGGAACCATAACAAAATGTAACTGGATCAGCAGTTTAGTTACATGAATGTGAACGTAATTAGTGTGACTGTGCTGATTCTTGGCCGTGGAGCTGCTTGTTTGGCTGGTGGTGGGAGTGATATCTGCCTAAATGTCAACTTACCCTCTGGACTGTGTGCTCAACTGAGCTGTGTGGGCCGCTCTGGAGGACAGACAGCAGAAAGCCAGATTGTCCCTTGGCTGCGTGTGTGGATGTGTGTGTTTACATGCCTGTGGGCATGTGGACATGTGGGTGGACGGTGTGCGTGTGTGTCCAGGGTGTGGGAAGACTCCTCAGCAACAGTAACAGGAGGAGAGGAGTGGAGTGGGCATGCTCAGTAGAGCTCAGCAGTGAATGATCCGGCAGCACCACTTGTTGCAGTAGATGGGCGGTGTAACGTCTTCCACCCACTGCATCAACTCGATTACCTCCCGTTTCATCCTCCTCTTAGGTTTTTCCAGCTCTATGTTCCTTAAATATTTGAGCGGTGTTGATTTCTTCTTCTTTTTATTTGCTCCTTCTGTTTCCAACACTTGTCCTCATCCGTTCCCTTGTTTTTATAGGTTGAATGAGCAGCAGATCTCAGAGCTGCGTTCTCAGGTCGAGGAGCTGCAGAGAGCGCTCCAGGAGCAGGACAGCAAGAACGAGGATGTGAGTGGAGATGAGCGCCTCCTCCTCGTCTGTATACGTTTGTCACTGCTATTGTAACTCGCCTCATCACAAAGGAGCATAGTTTCCTCCAGTCAGACTGTACGTATTGTGCACATGAAAACCTTCCTCAAACAGATCAAGATAAATGGTCAGTTTAGACTGAAGGAGACGATGGGCGTCGTCACACCCGAATCAGTGTCTGAATCCAGTTTCTTGTTTTTTCACTCTTCATTGTATTATATTATTCCTGCCATAAGATTCTATGAGTCTGAACCATCTAAAATGTGTTTTCACCCAGTATACGAACCTAACCATGATTCAGTCTGAGCTAAACTAACGCCACATCTTGTATTCATTTCAAAAACCTTGGACCAGACCATTTCTTTGGTTTGTATCCAAATGAAAATCAGAAAGGTGAGACCAAATGAAGTCGGTGTCGAAACGCCCTGAAATCAACTATACTTTCAAAGTATTGCTGACTTTAAACAGGGTTTCTGCAGGTTTTAAAATGGTTTTACATCATACATATAATCACTGTCCCTTTTATGACCACGGTATACCATCTTATGATAGCTCGGAGGTCCAACCAAGTACTAGCAAGGTGTATATGATAAAGAAGCCAGTGAGTGTCGTTTAAATTTAGTTAAAAAATAGATGTAGTGCTTGATTGCAACATGTTGAGCATAAAATGGTGCAAAAAAATTGAAGTAGTAACATACTAGGCAGAGTCAAATGGGATTTCAGAAAAACACTTATACTTATTTTTCAACATTTCTTTCTTAATTTTGTCGGTGACTCATACTCAGAAACCCAAATTTAATTAGAAATAGAAAAGTTGATGGGGGTTTTGATTAATTTTGACTACAGTGTTTTTTGGATGATAGATTCACAGTGGGGTAGCACTCATTCATCTTTATGTGATCTAATTTTATAAGTTAATCAGTTTCTAAAAGGTCTTCTGTTGCTTATGGCCACAAATTTACTTTTGTCTCAGAAATAAGTTGCCGTCATCAAGGTTTATGTCTTCACGTCAGGAACGTCACTAAATTCTGGTCCCGAGATGACAAAGTAAATTCATAAGTTTAAAAGTTTTCATTTTATCACTAGACGCTTCACATACCTAGTTTAAAGTCCCGAACAGAGCTAGAGTGTAGCTTATCCTCGTCGTCGGTGTGTGTGTGTGTGTGTGTGTGTGACTGTGACATGACCGCACGGCACATGGAGTGAAGTGAAACATTGACACTTGCTGCCGTGTTTGTTCTCCGGTTCTGACACACGTGTGGGATTTTAACCCATGTTTGCTGTGGTGACTCACTGTTAACGCCTGCCCCTCTGTGTCTGTCTGTCTGTCTGTGTCTCCCTCTGCCTGCTCCCATCGATCAACTCTGCCAAAATCAGGCCATCGTAAGTACGGCCCCCCCTCTGCCACCTGGCCCATGATTTAACTCTTTGACAGCTTGACTTTCAAATCTTATCCTGTGTGTTCATGTCTGCACTGGCTTTATTCCTGTTAAAACTCTGTCTCTACTGTTTCTAAATGTTTTTTTTTTTTTTCTTTAAAGTCGTCCCTGTTGAAGAAGAAACTTGAGGAGCATCTGTAAGTTCTTTTTCTAATTTTAATTTTTCTATATTTCTAAGCCTGTCTTTCCCAAACTTGGACCCGATACATTTTGTTGGTCATGTTCATACATGTCCATCCAAACATTTGGCCCTATATCTCCACAGTCCTCAGACCCAAACTAACCAGACTCGGCACATGGCTGGTCAGGGTAGGGGACACGTTACTATGGCAACCACCACTTATTTTGCACATTTATTTCCTTTGCCCGCAAGGAGTCACTGCTCACTCACCAACCAATCGTAAGTAGGAAGGGGTGGCACATAGAAAGTAAACGGTGTAAACTTCTCTACACAGTGATGGACGGGAAACTGAAAACTCAGTTCATGACCTAACACTGATGGATTTCCATGGATTTATGAAGGAAAGATGCACAATGTCCATTAATTTAAAAACATTACTGTGAGCAATGCATCAACCTCAAATTCGTTAATGCGATTCCTGTAAACTTAGAAGAGCCTTGTCTCAGGATGTCATTAAGTTCAAGCAGTACTTTCCCAGGCTGCTCTCTGTTCTCTACCTCCAGTCTGCACCCTGTATGTTCACATCACTGAAGCAGACACTGACTATGCACATGTCTGAAATCATCACACTTAATCTGATGATAGTCAGAAAAAATTATCTTGATGAATTGACTGCAGGTTTAAAATTTAGTCATCCATTGCCTAAAACATCTTAAAACAACATTTTGTGAACCAGAGACGGTAGTATTTCAAATTGTGTGCCTTTTCAGGAGTCTCATAGTAAGAATCTGACAGAAGACGAGTAACCATCGTAGTCATCATACAAACAAAATAATGCTGGGCAAAGCACTGAACAGCAACGCTGAGGAAGTAATGTTGCTGCAGGCGCTAAAAACACTCCCTCTGGACACAGGCCTTAATTAAATCAATTTGGTAATTGAAGGAAAAAAATTTTTTAATCTACATCAAAAATACTATAGCTAGAGGCACCAAATTTTACTGTCACAGATTAGGTTCCAGGGGCCTGATTCATGAAGCTTTGCCTAGGACCCACCCTAAAACTTAAAATACAGCAAAAAGCCAAAAACAACATATGGGAAAACTATTATTATTATTATTATTATTATATACTGTAAAACTGTGCAGGCGCACACTTGCATGAGGTTTCATTTATAAATACAAACCTGTCTGAAAATTTGCATTTGGGTATCTGTCTCACCGATCGCCCTGTCCGTGTTGAGGGAGCGTCATGGTGTTGTAAATGGAGGATTGGGGCAAAAACATAGATAACCAATAAAATTACAATCAGTGAAGCCATATTACCTCCGCGGTGCATCCAGTCAGTGGCACCAGCCGCATAATTTCAGAAATAAGTTGGATTGTGGTTGGATTTAAAAGTGGGCAGTAAAGGGTTGGGGTTAGGATCGTGTCAGTGTGTCTAACGCAGGCAGAGGGCAACGCAAGTAAGGTTAGACAGATATTCACACATTCAACCTATTGCTGTCAACAGCTCATACATAACAGGTTAACAGAAAAATGATTCCTCTGTCTGTCGGTAGTAGAAGGTAGACAACAAGATACAACCAGTTTCATTGAAATTAGCCATGCATAGAGTGTTATTAATTATGTTGATTTCTATGAGACTGATGGAAAGTCAGGTGTTTGTGGACAGTCTCCAAAGTGCAATATCAAAGAGATTCCACAAACAATAATCGCTGTCTTCACAATGAAGCATTGTATGGACATGAAAATTACCATATTTTCCAGATTGTACGTCACGGTTTTTTGCACAGTCTGGCTAGGGGAGCAACAAATACACCGGAGCAACGAATATATTAAATTATTTAAAGTATTGGTTGTTTGTCACACTGACGGCTGCTAGAGGTCACTGTAGGCTTGTGAGCCTGCATCTGCCGCATCTGTATTACTGACTATTTAAAATGTAGACATTACCGGTAACAACCATCAGCTGAACACTGAACGTGTCGGCGCCGTCACTTACCTGGTGAGGTGGGGAGGCCAGCTGCGAGCTCTCGCTTCTGGCGTCAAGTGCATGGCCACAGCTGCACGCTGGACGCATGTTCCCCCAACAAATACAACCTGTTCTGCAGAGCGACTAATACACGTTTCATTTCTTCTTCAGTATGCATTTTGTGGCTCGTTGCACTTTTCTGGACTGAGATGTCGGATGTTTTTCCTGGGATCTGTTGTAGCCTCCTCCAGTTTAGGGGTCACTGCC
>JAQQAE010009150.1:0-14775 GCA_029823295.1 Pseudamia nigra
GTCTCATAAAAAAAACTCATATGCACAGTTAGCAGACATGTTACTACATATTAACAAAAGGTCAGAGAGAATTGGGGTGTGTATGTAAGTCTGCATATGATCAATGGATGCATTGTCTCGTATCAGTTCTGATAGGAAGGTCAAGGATCCTTTCTCAGTGCATATCGTCCAGGTGTTAGGGTCCATGATGGTTACCATGGTGACACATGTCCATTGAAAAGTTCACCTTGACATCAGTCAAAAATCCTTCCTCAAGGCATCTAGTCAGATGTTAAGTTCCATGACAGTTACCATGGCGGCAACATGTCCATTAGAAAGTTCAGCTCGACCACTAATCAGAGTATTGATGAAAAGCTGGGGAAGGGTGAAAAAGCGGAGCCATTCTCCAAGCAGCGTCTTCTCCAAGGAGAGGTTACACACTGCCTTTTCAAGGCCGCCAGAGGGGAGCCGAAACAAAACAAGACGGTCACCCTTTCAGAGGCAGAAAGAATTTAACTCCTCATTGCCCAATTTTATATTTCCTTTTAGTACCAGACCCCAAAAGTACATCCTATGAAGAGACCCTAGCACTCCTGTGTTGTAACCCACTCTTCAATTTAACTCAGAAATTGTCCATGCTGTGCTGCTGGTTCTCATCCCATCTGCTTGATTTGGAGACAAAAGCTTTGCTGGGCTTTACAGCTCTCTCAATTGCTTTTTCGACACAACAGGAAACACCCAAGCCAATCAGTAGAAATCCTGTTATCGTGGTTCCGAAGATGATGGTTCCCCACTATCCTTATGTCACTTGTTGCCAGCTGAAACATAATCACCCGTGCAGAAGTTATCCAATGGGAGGTTTGTACCTATTAGCTTAGTTAATTCCAGGTGGTGACCTTTTTATTGGCCAGGCAGTGTGTACACACACACACACACCCACACACACATACACACATACACAAATAACAAGGTTTTTATTAAAACTTAATTGACCTCATCATTCAGCGGTAGAGCCATAGTGTAAATATACACTTGTCATAACAATACAGCTATGTTTTGTAAAAAAAAAATAAATAAATAACTGCCTGGTTTGTGTCTTGTGTCAAGATTAATTAAATGTACTGTATATACAAGTGCTTATACAGGATTACTGAACATTTCAGACTGGCAGCACAGTTTCAGAAAGCTTGATTTAGCATAGAAAAAAAATCTGCAGAGATGTAATGAAGAGTAACAATGCACGTGGTAATTAAAATAAACGTCAATAGGATTTTAATCCAATTTCAGATGACAGCAAAAACATTTTCTTTTGTCTTCATGTGACCACAAATAGTCAGGATGAAAACTTCAGAATTCAACCCAAGTCTCGATTTTTGTTCATACAGTACATCATCCCAACCACCTACATTTGGTTGTGAATGGACATGCGAATTGTTTCTTCTGAGAAAATTTTAAAGAAGAAAGTCATACCTGCCATATCCTGGTCAAAAGTAAATGCTCCCTGACTCTCTATTCCACTCATGCTTGTGTAATTTGTTAGGTTGTATATGAGCCCAATGACAGAATAGTGTGGCCTCATTACAATTCGCCATATTCATATAAGACTCCTAAAACGTATCTTGTAAGGGGTAAAAAATGTAAGCTTAAATGTACGAGATTTAGTGTGATGTGCAGAGGCCTGCAGGTGTGAGATGAGCTTGACAATCCAATAAAATGTCACTGTCTGTGCTTGCTGTTAAAAACAATAAATTAAAATGTGCTTAATATGGTAAATCCAGCAAGGTTGAAGAACCTACAGTTGGCTGCCACACTGTGTTGTTTCCATTAACTATACATGTTGATTGTCTGTCTTCCTTTTTGGATCAATGTTTTGGAATGAGGGGATTTAGGACTTGTACTGTAGTTTAGATGTTAGGTTAGCTTAGCATTACATGGTTACCTTTGCCGAGGAGGTTATGTTTTTGTCATTGTTTATTTATTTACAACATGTATTGAAAAGTTCTGAAAGAATTTGGATGAAATTTTCGGGATAGGTCACAGATGGCATAAGGACTAATCGATTAGATTCTGGGAGTGAACTGGATCATTGTCTGGATCCAGAGTATTTTTAAATGACTTTTCACCATTGTGAGATAGGGCCAAACACTCAGAAAATTTAGCCAAAAAACATAGGATAACACCATAATAGAGTCTATCAAACCTCTAAGTTTGATCCAGATATGGGCAACATTCTGGATATAGTGATTCAGAATGCTTATCCTTACAGAGGATGGGGAAAAAGCTACTGCAAGGTAGCAAACAAAGATATAGACATACAACTTACACCAAATTGTCTGGAAAATCTGCTGATTCAATAATGTGCCTATGGATCTGACATATCTTCAACATTTACAGAGCTAGACCCAGAAGAAAACTGATATGATGGAAATGTGATTTTCATGAAGAACTATTGAACTAATGATGATATGTATATGATTTGAAATGCAAATGGTAGGTTTTCATGGTCAAATAATCCAGTAATGACGGTCAAATAAATGTAACAATTTACCTACGTGTGCAATAACATTAATGGGGAAATGAGCATAGATTGAAATGAAAATGATAGGTTTTTAGATTAGCGTAAGCATTATATGGTTGTTAATGTATTTGATTTGCAGTTTTGAGGCCCTATTTCACAAGCTTTGTATCCTGCTGAGGTGGTCCTTTTTCAACCATTTCTATTGTGTTTTATTCTGATGTGAGAAATCAAAACTGAACTGAACAGAAAAAAATAACAAGGCACTAATTATGGTTAATACAGTGCATGTAGCAGTAGCATGTTGCATATTTACTTACGCTTTATCAATATACAGTACTTTATTTCTCAGACAAAGTGATGCATTATTACTCTCTGAGTTAATTCAGACAGGTGAAGTACTGTTTTAACAGAACAGATCCTTATGTCATGTTGCTCTTTTTTAATTTCCAGGTTTTAGTGCTGATTTGCAGCTTTACAGCAGCTCTGAATATTAAACTTTACAGCCTCAAGCCAAGGTAATTACACAGGAGTGTTACTGTCTCCAAAGATGTTGACCTCAGAGGTAGAGGTAGCCCAGAGAGACAGCAAGTGCAACAATGGTAATGCGAATCTGGTGGTGAAAAGTTAGATGACTAACAACATGTATAAATGCATTACAACCTTGACACTTGCATTTAACACGTCACCTGCTTTCTGCGGTATGAATGTCAAAACTTTGAAAGACACAAAACTGTAAATTAAATGTTGATAAATTCTATTATAGTTTTTGATGATACTCATAAATGTACCTCGTTCAATGGGCAATAAGTTCTGTGTGCTGGATGATGGCAAAAAAAATGTGTTCAGCACACCTATTAAAGCCAAAAAAAGATATAAATACAGCACAGTCAATCAAAAATGACATTAATGACAGCATCCCACTGCTAATGATAATGGGATAAGTTCATTATCATAATTAAAACATGAATATTTTCCACATGGGGAATTTCTTCTATAATCTTCTCCTCCTCCTCCTCATAGATGTGATCATTATTTCCATCACTGTCTCTCCAGCTACCCTGTTAGGATTATCATCATCATCATCATCAATTCTTGCCTTTTTTATTCTTTGAGTTTCTACCTGCCAAGGCACAACTGAGGAGATGAGATCATATGCAGGTCTATCATATGGCACGCCTGATCAAAATCTTAAAACCGGTGGAACAATGACAAGTATTCACATTTGGCAAGTATTCATGCTGCTGAGGTTGGACACAATGAGACAATCATTTTAAATTTCATAAAAGATTCTGAGGGTTATAGGACAAAATATCAAATGGTAGACACAAAAAATGTCACTTGTGCTGAGCTGGAACATCTGATGGGCTGTCCAGAGAAGAGGAGAGAAGACACAGGCCAATCCTCGACCCAAATGAAGGCCCTTAATGATGCTGAGTGCAGCCCAAAAACCACAAAATGACTTGTGAGAAGGGTTTAAAGATCAAAAAATATCTTCAAAGGCCACGTCTCCTCCCAGTGCCACAAACTTGCCTGTTTGGACTTTGCAAGGGACACCAACACGGGACACTGAAAGGTGAAAGAAAGTTTTATTCCTCGATGTGAAAAAAAAATCCCACTGGAGATGCTTTCTATGCGGCACAGTGGAGGAGGCTCCATCATGATCTGGGGGGCTTTTCCTCCAGTGGAACAATGGAGCTTCAGGTTGTGCAGGGGCATCAAACTGCAGCTGGTTACTGTATGAGGTGATGTTGCAGCGAGTATCCCTCTTGACTGAGGGTCTTGGTTTGTGTGGTGACGACTGGGTCTTTCAACGGGACAACACTGCAATTCACAACACCACCTGATGAAGGACTTACGAATAAGAATAACGTTGCTATTGTGGACCATCGTGCATGTTCCCATAATCTAAATCTCAGAATGAGAATGTTTGGAGATGGATCGCAAGGGAAGTTTACAAAAACCGACATCAATTGCAGACTGTGGATGCCCTTCATGAAGCCATCTTCACCACATGTAGTAACGTGCCCACTAGCTTCCTGGAAACACTCCCACGAAGAAATAAGAATGGTGGAACTACTCACCACCCAGTCCTTTTTTGACACATTTGGTTCTGTGTTGGATTTTTTTGGGGTTATGGTCTTAAACTTTTGATCAGCTGATGAACAGCGTGTTTGAGTCTAAATGCAGTTTTCAATAAATCTCCTACTCTCTATTTTTTGTCTCTTGTCCTGTTTGTTCTTTTGCATTTTGAAGTTTTACCTACAAGCAGGTTATAATCCACCAGCACAAAATGTAAATAGATGTAATTTCTTAACCACTCTTAAGATTTTGATCAGGAGTGCATGAGATAAAAGCTATTATGGCTCAATGATTCTCTAAACTAAATGAAAAATAAACAATCTGAGGCATTCTGTGATAAATGCAGGATAGCACTGCAGGAACTTTAACTTTTTCATCACTCACAGTGCATCTCTGTAATACAATTGCCTGACAAAATTGTGGAAAGCCCCCTCTGTAGTGTAATTTTCCTCAAATCAAGACTCCTCACTATGTCTGTGAAATGACACAGATATGGTGCAGTGGGCCGTGACTGCTACTGTAAGTCTAGGACAAAGAGCAAGGAGATACTACCCAGGGGACAGTACTTTGCTCACTCAGAAAGAAAAAGAGCACAAAGCATACAGCTGGGGCAGATGTGTATTTAGCTTGGACCTCTGAATCACTTAGTTAGTGAAGTTCATTATGCAGCAGGAAGGGAAAACTAAATCATGTGAAAGGTAATTTAAAACGTTGCAGAGCACCGAGGAACCAGGAAGCAAGAAATTACTGAAACAACTGGGCAAACACATTGAGAGATTTCCACGGAAAGGTGTGTTGCTTGATTATTCAAAACCATTCTGTGAGAGACAAAATTACTTTTCCTTTCGATCCTTTTCCATTTTTTTTTTACGTCTGTGGCAGATTCAAGGCTTTCAAGACAGCTTAGTTTGGGACAATAGAGCCATTATAATGACGAGCATAGTGGAGCAATGGTGGAGAACCAATTTATGAGCAGGAGAAACAGGATGTACATCAAGCAGTGAGCACAGCAGGGGACTACAGGACCACTTTGAAAAAATATCTCAATATCTAATGGAAAAGTTAAGAATGATGACACATGCTGTAGCTGGAGGAAGAAAGGAGTTATTTAGATGGCACTGCATGTGGGAGGTAAAGTAATATGATATTTTTGTAAAATAATGTCAGATTTATCACCAGTTGAATGTAAGTTATTTTGGTATGTATTTATTTACTGATAGACTCTGCATTACTCACCTGCAGCTTTTTTATCATACGTAAGTTGATATTATTCCACCATGACTCTATGTTTGACAACTAAATGTCAGTGTTTTTTCTTTATTTTTTAATTATTTTCATCATTCTACGTTGATTCTGTAAACATACAAATTATGAAAGAACACATATGGAATTATGCAGACAACAAAAAGTGTGAAACAATCCTGAGGTTTAGATTATCCAAAGTAGCCACATTTAGCTTGGATGACAGCATTCTCTTATCAGATTCACGGGGTGATAGTTTTGAAACCAGAAGAACACTCTCGTCTGATTTAAATGTGTTTATAAGAGCTTAAAAGCATCTTTATTTTGGTGGTTTCTTTACTCAAGAGATGTTCTGGGACATCATGTTTTTATATAACAAACTGCAATATAGATGAAATATGCTTTGCAGTTTCTTATATTACTGTTATTTATTCAGCTTAATTTGAGAGGAAGTGGAGGTAGGTGAATTTGGAGGTGGAGATTATTTTTCAGATATACAGATAAGCAGCGGTGGTGTGAGTGCAGCAGCATAGCGGAATGAGTGGACTCAGGATTTAAAGGTGCAGCTGATTAGGGGTGTGTAAAGCAGACAGTGATTGGACAGAAAATTAGGCTCATTTGCCTGAAGTACAGTATGCACAGGCTTCATGTGCCATTTCTTGCCCTCCACAAGAGGACAGTGCAGAGTTCAGACTGCTCTGTCCTCTAGTGTGGAGTTGTAGACCAACCATAAATAGGAATAAATGTTTTTAAACTTTCACTATGGACTAAATCTCCACCATAAAAACTTTGAATAGAACAATGGCTTGAAATTTACGGTGATCACTATTAATATTAATGGGTCTGAATATTAAAAGCAAGAACTTTTTGACCTTAGCGCCGTGTCCTACTTATATCATATCTCATTTACATAAAAGCTTGATTTATCTTTAGTTCAAAGAACAAAATTAAATGCAGTGGAAGCAACAGGTGGATCTTGTAAGAGCTGAAAAATGCAATTTTATAGATCAAGCAAATCTCTAAAATGTGAATGTATGTTTATGTTAAGGGATCAGCAAGCTATTATGCTGGATAAGAGGAGGACTGCAAAAGGAGCTCTGCTCTGCACATGTAATGCAAGATAAAAAAAAAAGTCAGTGCTCCAAAGGTGAGCCAGACAGAGTTCAATTAGATTTTTTTTTAAACCAATACACCAAATCAGATGGTCACTCCCAAAAATAGTTGTTTAATTTCCTATGTCATTAAGGAAAAATATTCATAATGGAGAGGAAATGATGCAGTACGTAACCCGTTTGATCATACAGTACGGCAGAACGGATGAATGTGGTCCATGATGTCGCCAATGGACTGTGGCTGCCAGCCCTTTTGTTGTATTGTGCCTCTGCTGATTGGACAACCCTAACACCTTCTAATCCTTTTAGGCGTCTCACATAGCTGTTAGTGGCAAACAAATAGAAAAATGAAGAAACGGAACCACACATCATAACACAACGTGTGTGTTTCTATAGAATCTACAATATCACAAACACAAACATGAATGCAGAGGCTTCTTCTCTTCTCTCACCTTCAACACAAAAAACACTCCAAACAAATCACACAACTCACAACACCATCCTCTGCTGTGTATGATTTATTTTTGACAGCCTCTCTTGCAGGAATATAAAATTTGAATGAAAATGCCCTCAAGAAATAAAACAGACATTGTTTTTGAGAAATGTTTTATAAGACCCTGAAGGAAGGCATAGTTAAATAGGCTGAGTAGTTTCCTTCCTTTGTTTTTTCTTTGTTTGAAGACACAAAAGGAAGGCTCTTACTGCCATCTCTCCAAGGGATGGTGTGTTTGTACTAGGCCACCTGTTCTTAGTCTTTGGGTACAATGTTTACTTCAGGCGCACCATATTGCTCTGCGTCCTTCAACATTGTGAGACATTGCAATAAGATGCAAATGTCTGTAAACTCTCCCATTTTGATGGCTAGAGCAGTTATGCAAATTGAGACCTTAACACAACACTTAAAATAACTTTTTTAGGCATGTAAGTAGCTGTTCTGAACATACTGTAAATAAATATTACAGCTGAACATGTTCTAAGTAACTGATTTAAAAGATAAAATGCAGTATACTACAGTGCATACAGGACCATGTAAGGTTTGGATTTTTTTCCCTTAAAAGTAAAAACTTTTATTTAAAAACTGCATTTTGTGTTTAGTTGTGTTATCTGTCTCTAATATTTAAATTTGTTTGATGATCTGAAACATTTAAGTGTGACAAACATGCAAAAAAATCAAAAATCAGGCAGAGGGAAAACACTTTCACACCACTGTAGAAATTCTGAATGGATGTATGGTCCCTATGTAAAAAGCATTTCTACCCCACAATAAATATTTGTTTACATTGCTCTCAAGTTGCAACCTATATGGCTTTGCATTTAACTTGCAAAATGAATGCAAAGTGTCAAAAAATACTGCACTGTCAGCGTTCACTGGGAGTTGGCTCCAAAAGTGAGTCAATCCCCATACAGTCACATGTTAAAATGTCTTTAGAGAAGAAATAAATATGTTTACATCCTAGCACAAACAAAGAGGTTGGCTCTTTATTTACACCTGTGTGAACACTGTTTATACAGCATCTGCACCCGTTTCTTAAGATTACATTCCAGGACTTCAGCTGCTACAGTATGACAGACAAGTTATCACATCATACATTTATACACTCCCCCGTCCCACCATGTTCACACTTGTGGACTAATACTAACAAGTCTCTTCAACTGAAAGCCACAAATTTTGCCTCTTTGGTGCTTCTTTGGAAAAAAGAAGTCCTTACTGGGGTCAAATCCTCTGAAATCTAATTGACTGGTAGTGTCACGTGGGGCACTTCACCAGCTTGAAGTAGAGAAGTGGTGCGGCTCAATGTTGACATGAAGACAACGTGCATCCACATAACTTTTAACCCATTTGTGTTCACTCACAAGGCAGAGAAAAGTAGAGGGAGGAGATATAACTTTCCAAAACAATTTAATCCAGGACTTCCGACATGTTTTTCTCATTTTCCATATGCTTTCCATGACAGAAAAATTGGTAAATTATTTTTTTAGGCTCATTGAGGATGCTTGGGAACCCTGTTACATAATTTGTCCATTTAGATAATCCAGAGGTCGATATTTGCACATAATTAAGGGCAAAGGTGCTCTGATCAGGTCTTCACCTTTTCATTTAGCCCACTTCAACTCCACTCACAATCAACATGCAAGTCCATTTTTGGATCAGAGTGATATGCAGAGATGCCAACATGATGACACCCAGACTCTTAACGAGATGAGTAAACACAAAATATACATTTTATAATTTTACATTTTCTTTGTCATTCATTTTCTAGTCCTATTAGAGATATCTATGTTAGGGAAGGAGGCGGACTTTGGTTATTATGGAATAGTTTGGCAATATCTGCAAATAATGGGATGGATGAAAAATGACGTCTAATCATAACACTATCAAGAGAATGAACATGTAAACCTAATAAATAGTACGATATGATTATATATGGTAAATGATCTTGCACTGATATAGTGTCTTCCTACCCTACGACACTCAACACACTGCATTTGGATCCATTCACCCATTCGCTCACAAAAGCACGTCCACACACCAGTGAAACCCAGTGTCTTGCTCAAGGACATGTCAGTCTTGGGACGTGAGAAGCCGTGGATCGAACCACCAACCTTCTGGTTCATGAGTAACCTGTATTACCTACTGAGTCCCAGCCACCCACAATATGTCATATCATATTTGACATATGATATGACATATGAACCCGGTCTGACAATGGGGAAAATAAAAAAAATCTGTGTTGATTTGGAACTTCCAAATTTTGACTGATTTTTAAAATAAAAATACTTTTCATCTTAGTAGCTTAATGATACTGTCTAACCTGCAGAACATCAATAACATTTTCACCTGTGCATTCAGATTTACATTAACTCGATAAACTGAAAGTTACTGTTTCTGCTCATTTTTAGCACATTTTTGTAGTTTTTTTCCCCTTCCACTGATGTGCCAGACACCACAAAATACCACCAGATGACTTTGGGTGATGAAAAAGCTTTTGCAGCATTTGGATATGACTGTGCCATAAAACTTTAGTTAATCGCTAGTTTAGAAAATCAGATAATAATGAACTTGTCACTTGCCGCTACAATATTTACACCTGGGTCAGTCTAAACAGGTGGTGCAGGCCTCTGTGGCAGCTAGCAACAAGGCTTTGCGCAGGATCAATGGAACATTTTCAAAAAGCATGAGGAAGTAAGAATGAGTGCTAAGAGTAATCAATACACAACTATAATGAACTGCTGTAAATCTGAATTACTCACTGGGGGAACCAGATTTAATTGGAGGTAATTGTATACCATGCAGAGACCCGTAATTGAAAACAGTGTTGTTCCACTGTGTCGGGGATTAAATTGAAACTGAATGAGAATAATTAATAGCAAATGAGACAGTGCTAATTTCTCCATCTCGAGTGTATTTTATTTATTTATTTATTCATGATGACATTTGTTAATAAGTCAAAGAAACTCCTGCTGCTGAACAAATTCTGTATTTGAGTCTAAGTTTTATCATACACAATTATTCTGGAGTGGGAAGCCAGGTAGGCCATGGAGTCGTTCCTATTTCCCAAAATGCCAAATGCTCAAGAGAGGATATCTAATTAATCTTCCATACTCTTAACACTGTGGCCTTTATAGATTCCTTTACTTTTGAAATAGAAAGTACAGCTTGGGAGGATAACACAGATCAAACACCAAGGTCGGTTACAGGAAGTTTTCAAAACAGAATTAAATGGTTGCCTTAGGGTGACCAGAACATGTCACTGGTGTTATCAGTGTAGTCATGGATAGCCTGTATCTCTATGTAAGCTATGATAGTGATAGCAAAGCATATCTGCTGTTTTATCATAGCAGGGGTCTGCAACCTGTGGCTCCAGGGCCCTTCCTAGTGACTCCTGTAGCTTTGTCCACTGAAGGAAGTAACAGATTATAATAAATGAAATGAGCAAAAATGAGCAAAATCATCACAAAATCAAAAAAGAAGAAAAAAAAGGAAATTCATAATGAGCAAAAATGAAGACAAAACTGATGCAAATAATTCTCAAAATGAACAAAATTATCAAAATGCACAAGATAAAACAATATAATAAATTAATTAATGAAAAACTAAGAAAGTGAACAAAAAAGCAAAATGATGAACAAATTCTGAAAAAAACAACTCTTAAGAGTAAAACCTCAGCAAAACTATCTGGAAAAAATGGCTGAATGAACATGCATTAAAAATGAACAAAATATCCAACAAAATGAAGAGAATTCTCAAGTAAATGAATAAAACAGAAGCAAACAAAAATAATGAAAGTATTACACAAAAAAAAATCAACAAAATCCACAAAAAATGACAAAATAATAAAGGAAATACAATATATAAATACAAAAATGAATCAAAAAATGAACACTGATTCGGAAAAGTTGCCAATTGAAACGTCATAAGCCATGTGATAAATAAAGAATCCAAATATTTTTTACAGCTCTACACACCTTGTTTTTCTTCTGTTGAAAAATGGCTGGTTGGATGGTGACGGTTGCCAGCTCCTGGTCTAGTAGTTACACATTTCATTCTGCACCAGTGTCAGACTGACAGACACATCAACATTGCGATCCGTTGCATCACTACTTGCATAACTGAAAATTGAAGATGAATATTGTAACATGTCTTGTATGTCTTTGAATGTAGAGTAGTTGTTGACTGTGCTGACAAAGTTTACAAATGCCACTTGCCTCCTATGATGAACAACTGGCTAAACTGGGAGGTTGCACTGGATTTTGGGGAAGCTGTTGTCCAGCTGTCTAACAGTGTTTCGAGAAAGTGGAACTCTTAAGAGGCATTAATAAGAAAATCAACATCCAAATTTAATAGTTGGCTATGAATGGTGTTGATATTTCAACTGAACACACTGTGCCTGTGGGATATCTGCTGTTTATTAAGATTTGTGTTTTCATATCACAGAAAATTCTTTGTTGTTTTTTAATGTGAGCAACACAGAAATCACAACCTGTCGCCTCTTTGGATTATGTCGACCACTCTGAAAATATTCTCTCACTTCTGGATCAATTTCCATATCTGCAAGTGATGATCATGTTGACAGATTGTTGTGAATCATGTATTTTTCTTTTTTTTCTGAGGAAACAGCTATGTCAAAAATTGTCCTCTTTTTTGTTCATTTCTAGAGTCCACATTCAGATATTCAAGGAAGACCAAAATATGATACTGTATATGGGAACCCTCCCTCATGTAAAGTTTTATCTAATTACCTCCACCAAGGAGATTGTTTCTGTCCTGTTGGGTTGTTTGTCGGCTAACACGATAACTCAAAAAGTCATGAGTGGACTTTTGATTAAATGTTTAACATAGGTTGGGAATGGCATAAGGACCAATCGATTCAATTTTGGGAGTGATCCGGATCACTGTCTGGATCTAGGAATTTTTTGAATGATTCTTTATCATTGTGAGATAGGGTCAATCTCAGCATTTTTGCATGTAACTATAAAGAATGTCAAGAACAGAACACTGGATACTGTCACAGTAGGTTCTATAATATCTCAAAGTTTCATCTGGATCGTGGCAATATTCTGGATCCTACGATCCAGAACAGTGACATTTAGGGTTCTCATAGAATATTTGGCACCATAAGGCAACAAAAAATGGTATAGATCTGTAACACCAAACTGTCGTCAAGATTCTGCTGAATCAGCACAGTGCCAGTGGATTTTTATTGTATCTTTATTACATATGGAGCTAGATCAAGATGAAAATTACCATTTTGGAAATACTGATTTTGGTGAGTAACTATTGAACTAATAATGTGAATGATTCCAAATGCTATATTTATGTTTTCATGGTCAAGGAATCCAATATTGTAGATAAAATAAATGTAGGCCTATTATTGTTGGGGGTAAATCACATTATGAGACAAAAGGAGCTGCTTGGCAGAGGTCTGTTCTCTCTGAGTGTTTTCTAGTTGCATAAGGCACCTTAACCCTAACCCATGTGGCTCTTTAGCCCCTCTCCAGTGGCTCCTGTAGCTTTGTCCAGTGATGAAACTAACATATAATAAACCCAAATAAGCACTAAAGCAATAGCAAAATGAAAACTAAGAAAAAAAAATTTAAATCCACAAAATTAATATACCAATATAATCGAGCAAACCAACTGACTGAAACCAAAAATGAAGAAAAAATATGCAAAATAATGAACGTGACAAAGTCAAGGCAAAACTGAAAAATAATTCACAGAATAAAAAAAACAATTACCAAACTGAAAGAAGAAATAGAAACAAAAATGAATAAACTAATAAATCAGCTTGGAGAAAATTTATTAAACATGAAGAAAATAGTCAAGTAAATAAAAAAATTAACAAAAAATAAAAAATAATAAGGAAAACATTCCAGAATTAACTACATGTGCAAAATTATCAACAGTGATTTCAAAAAGGTCAAAACAATCAGCAAAACAAACAATGACGTACAAAATGATCCATTAAATGATCAAAAAATTATTAAAATGAGGAATAAAATTAACAAGTTAATAAACAAAATCAATACAAATGACCACAGAACTAATTCAATATCATATTAATAATGTATTTTTAACACACTACCTGCTAAAATGTATAAATGGTTCAAATATTTTTTGTGCCTCTCAACACATTTGTATTTTTATGTCTGTCTAAAAGTGACTCTACATTGTAAAGGTTGCTGACCCCTGACCTCATCACAACCTCATTAAGTAGAATGAGGCGTGCTTGTGTTGGAATTCAACAGACACTGGAATGGGATGGCTATTGTACTGTACATGTAGAGATGTGGAATTCAGAAAGGCATTGCAGTGGTCTTCTAATTTTTTCCACAGCTGCATTATTATGTGCATTAATTAAAGGACCATTCTGTTTTATATCAGCTATTGCAGTAAAATCCTGTGGTGGCTATAGAACACCGGATATGTTGAAAGTTGGAATGAATGTAAAATATTGATTACACAGAGATCAATATAGTCAGGAAGAATGTCAGAAACATTTGTAACTGTTTAAGTTCACTGTTAATATATACTGTGTATTGACCTTCCCCTGCTTTATTAGCAAAAACAGGCAGAGTCCACTCACGATCTTGTCTCTGATGTCTAATCCTCACAACATGGAGGGTGGTGAAAGCAGGGGAGGTATTTGGCCACACCAAAGGTTTTCCATGACATACACCTTAATCAAAGCCCTGGTGTCATGCCATAACTGAAAGTGTAATTTCAATAAACATCACTACAAACACCACATTTACTACTCTGAAATCACAGTGTGACACCAACCACTTGCCCAGTATGTGGATTGGTAAGCAGATTTTTTTGCTGATCTTGGAAGAGGGTGGTAAACAATGAGTGTGCTCATCCAGAACTATACTTACCGCGGGCCTCTAATCTGCTTTAAAGCCATGTGGATTTGCAGCTGCAGGGACCAAACTCATGGCAGCTCAAATGTGTGTTTCAGCTTTAATTTGAATTCACCCTGAGTGACTGAAAGATTTAAATGTATTTAACCTGCCTTCATAGTTCTAACTGAACTGGGTTCATGCCCAGATGATTCACTACTCATTTCTTTTAGTGTCAAGTGTAACACGAGAGTGCCTGCAAAATTTTAATACAGTACCTTATATTCAAAACCCTGACTGTTCTAGTAACTTACACATAACAGCTAAATTACTGCTACTTATTGGTTAATGGTTTCTTCCAATGAAGGGTTGGGGCTTTTAAGGCGATTTTGTTATTAATCATACTGTCACACTTTTAAAGTCTCTAACTCAGGGGTGTCAAACATACGGCCCGCGGGCCGGACCCGGCCCGTTGGATGATTTAATCTGGCCCGGCATAAA